>CM033272.1:2557215-2594715 GCA_019343175.1 Oedothorax gibbosus
GGTAAAATGTTTCACTACCGTCGAAGCGGGTATCTTTGGCCATGGAGGTTAACTTTGGTCCACACGTCGGAAAAAGATTTGTTTCTTAATTTCTCTTCACAAAATGATCCCATCTTAAATTGCTTAAATTTTTGGAAAGATGGAAACATTGCCTTTCATTTTATGTAAAAAAAAATCACATTCTATTTTTTGGCAACAAATGACGTTTATATTCTTACGAGCATTTAATGACAAAAAGCTTTTCTTCCAACTTTTGTCGGGAACAACTAAACAAATATTGAAAATAGCTAAATAAAACACTCTATACTATTTTTTTTATTTATGAGGATGAATATTAAAACATTTGTTTTAATCTAAGTTGAATACTTTTCATGCTACATTTAATTATTGGTCACTGGAAAACTTTTGCCGATGAATGCGGATAAGTTTGGTCCAAGATGTAAGGATTTCTTTATGAAACTTTGCACTTTCAAAAATGTATGTGAACGTGTATTCTATTTAACTATTTTTGAAGAAGTCTTACTTTTATGATTACTCATTTTTGAGATGATTTTTTTAAAAAATTAAACGATTTTAAACATTAAAAAAATAAAATGATAAAGATAAAATGCAAGAACAAACATACAACATTCAAAATCGCTTATGTCGAAATGTTAGAATTTTCAAATTCCTAATTACGAATATATCATTTTTTTACTTTTCTAATAAAATCGTTTGCTTTTATAAAGATATTTGCTATTAAATCTTGCTTCTAAAAATAAGTTACTTTCCCTTAATAAAAAATTGAAGTTTACTTTTCTTTTAAGCGACAATCAATGCTGGTATTCATAGTGTAATGAATGCCATTATACTGTGCACTGAAATGTAAATGTTAAGTTAATACCATTTTTAATAACTATGTACCTTATAACTTCGTTATTTTTTATGTTTAAACATTTTAATATTACTATTTAGTTCGGTAACACAGCCTTTAAGGACGTTAAACAGTATGTTTCTTATGTATTTCATGCTTGGACCATAGTTTCCCGCCCAGATTCTAACCGTGTCTTAATTTTTTTTAACTACAATTTTTTTTAATTTGTAAAATTTAATAAAAATGCTCGGAAATATTCCTAAAAGTACAATACTTAGAATGCATAATGATTTTGAAGTTTTTAAATCGTTTTAGTAGTTTAATTTTTCTTTTTTTTGTAAAAAAAAAATCTATGATTTTGGACTGAAGTTACCCGCACTGACGGTAATTGACTACTGTGTTTTATTAAGAAAAAAATCCTAATTCTTCACGTTGCTGGAAATAGACTTTCATTTTTCACTTATACTAACACTTTAGGCAGTTATTAAGTGATACTAAAATCATATAGCTTTAAATTTATATAAAAATTATCGGATGTGAAATTGTGGACATTGAAAAAACATCTTTCAAAAAAGGTATTTTCTCCTTTTTATAAGTATAAAAGTTAAATTCTTACATAAAGAATTGGCATAATCTAAAATGAAAGAAATATTTTTAAGTATGCTTATAATGATGGAGTGTATTAATGAAATTGCTTAACGCACAGTATATTGAATAACAATTGTGAACTTTGAAAAAAGATCCTTCGTATTAGGCTTTTTCCCTTTTTTATAACTAATAAAAGAAAACTTCTTTACGTTTAGGAACGGCATTAGCTGAAATGAAAATATTACACTTTATTTATGCCTATAAATATAAAGTATTAAGAAAAATGTTCAACACCCCCAAAATAAATTGTAACTGAATTGAATACATTTATTTTCGATTTTAATACAAATCTTCTTGGAGCCACATCTGATCTTCTAAGACTAATAAAAAGACCGCTCACTAAATGGGGAACAAAACTACATTTAAGTAAAAAACAAAAGTTAACTGTAAATATATAACATAACATTGAACTACGAAAACGTATTATATTCTTAGACGGCAAATATAGCATTACCATAGAGAAATGTTTTGATGTAAAAAAACTAATTTTTGGGTGAAGTTTAAAAAACAACAACACTTGATTGTACAATAACAAATTCAACTCAAGCAGACTATTTCTATACAATAAATAGTTCCTAAATGCTTTCAGTTAAATATGGTCCTGATTTCATGACTCGATGTATGACGTAAACACAAAAAAATTGCGGTTCATTTGGGGAACATTTTGGGTTGTTTCAACCGTTTGTATTACCACTAGAAGCCCTTCATTAGCAAGCTTCTACGAATGGATATAGAGTATTCACGACAACCAGTAGTTTTCGAGAAGTGGTATACTTTTAATAATGGGACCTACAAAAATAGGGTGACCCGGGGTAATTATTGAAGAAACTTTGAACTGGTACCATCGTTGAAATTTACTATTTCCTCTGAAGAAGTTGAAAAAGAAATAACATGTCTCCAAGAATTACCCCGCTAATCGGGGTAATTGTTGAACAGTAGTTTTTAATCTTTTCTGCAGAGTATTTAGACTAGCTACAAGGGGTAAATTGTGTAATATGGTGTGTACTGTAGTACTGTATATTAGATAACTATTTAACACCACATGGCTTTTATAAAAAATGTATAACAGTGAAATTTAGTAAAAATTACCAAACATTTAAATTTTTTCTTTTTCCAAGTTCAAACATAATGTTATTTAGTCCCCCAAACTATAGGGGGAACCAGGGACATTTGACCCATAAGGATACATGACCCAATGCCTTTTTCTCAGCAATGGAAAAGTTCGGTGAGTTGAAAGTGGCATCACTTTTTTTCTTTTCAGTCAGCTGATCACATGGTGAAAAAATCGAGCTGAATCATTGCGTATGTGTTTAGTTATGGGAAGAAATACGTTTTCATGCACTGAAAGTAAATTTTTGAAGCCTTAAGGTTTACCGGTGTACATTTTTTTGGTTTGAAGGATATATTTTTTCAATTAGTTACTTGTTTAGTTCATGCATTTAGCTACAATTACATGCATGATAGTGTCAATGTATTTATTTGCAAAATACTTTGTTTCGGGGTTATATATATATATAAGAAATAAAGTGCAACTAGGGATACTTAACCCAAGCCAATTAGGGATACATGACCCAAGTAAATAACAAAAAGCAGGCCAAAGTAGACCAACTAAATTTTTTTTAAAAATCCCGGAAGTACCAGAAATGACTGGGTTCTGACCAAATATCGGGGAAAACGGAATATAAGAAGATTTTTTGGGAAGGAACAAGAACAAAATTCTGATGAGCCTAGAACTCTCAGTTTGCAAATAGAATAATAGAGATGGAAAATGTTTTAAATGGCCTGAGAGAGAAATGGATATATCCCAAGTTAATAATGATAAAATAGAAGCGATTCTTCAACCACTTGGGCTTTCTCTGTAAAATAAAAGGATCCCCAGTTTTGTGTATTTAAAAAGTCTTTAAGTTTAAATTTGAAAAGTTCGCTAAAACAAGAATAATTAATGAAATAAAAATAGGAAGTAATAATTTTGTCTGACAAAAAATAAAAAAAACATACATATAAGCTTTATATGATGTTAGTTTTGTTATCAGGTAAAATTGTTTTGATAATTAAAAGTCCTACTAATAAATATACACTCTTAAAACGAGCGGTTTTAACTCAGTCTGAGTTAATTTCCACTCCTTTCCGGTGCCGAAAATGCACTTCTCCTATAGGAGTGAATTTCACTCTTTTGTTTTAAGAGTGTATGGGTTGGGTCACGCATCCTTAATAGGTGGGTCATGTATACCTATACATTGGGATACATGACCCAAAACTAAAGTTTTAAACAATTTATATTTTACTAATATTGCAGTTAATACTTCAGAAAAATACTCAAATATATTATGTAAGACTTATTAAAGTATAAATTGAATGCATTTGCACATCCATAAATAGTGTTTTTTAAAAGTTACAAGCCAAAAACTACAAGTTGGTTCATGTGTCCCTGGTTCCCCTTACCAAGTAAATTTAAGCATATTGTGATGCTGTTTGTTTTAACCCATATCATGTCAAACAATTTCCCCGCTATGTCCAATAATTAACCCGTAAATAAACATGCATGTCATAACGTTACTATTCATCCTAACTCCCAATAATTAATCAGATCATTACTGGATATGCAATTAACAAATTGTGGTTTGTTAGACACAATTAATTATGATGCATAATGGTGGTTGGGCCCTGTCCAATAATTACCTCGATTTTCCGTTCCCAATAATTACCCCGGGTCACCCTAATTACTAGGATATTCTCATTTTTATTAGAACAATAATTTCAATGGGAAATTCGTTGAGCTCTTATTACTTTACAATCCTATAATAACGAAATTCTGAAGATAACTTTTTTTTTAAGGAAAAGGTTAAGCAATTCGAAGAAAAGATAGAGAAAACCATGCCACAAAACAGAGTATGCACTTCTTAGATTTGCTCATATTTTCACCACTTTTTTTATTGTTTCAAATTTTCAGGCAAGAGTTTCAGGACTATCTGCAGCTTATTGCACGAGCATAGCAATTCTACGCTTTTAAGTAGAATTTTTTCTCAATAGAAATCGTAAAATGAGCTTTATTGATGCGTTTTTTGTAGAATATTTGTTTACATAGGAAGTTAAAAGTTAGTTCTGAATTCGAACCATGGAATTATGTCTCACCTGCGATGACCGTGCTATCTGTCCTTTCGTCAGTTTTTCAAACATCTCCGTCCTCTTTGTATAGGTCTTTCATTCGGGTACTAAGAAAGAACACAGCGACCATGAAAATTGCAGCGAACCCCGTGAACAGGGCGGAAATCCCGTGCAGCAGGTAGTTGAACTTGGTGATGTCGTAGAACCAGCAATTCCCGGTCTGCCCACAGTTATTTTCCCACACAAGACAGACTGAGTCGACTATGGCTCCGAAAAATACCGGAAATAAAGCTGAATTGGAACAAACTTTAGTGTATTCGGGAATTAAATGCCTTTTTAATTCTGATGTCATACCATTTTAACAACAACAAAAAGATTTTTTTTTTTAATTCAGACGGTTGAAACAGAAATTACGGAAAAGGGGTATGGGCATGACAGATAGAATTCGTCCACGATGCCAATACCTACTTTCCCTTTTATTAATTCTTTCAAATTAAAAAAAAAATGTAGGTTAAACATCGCCCTTCGAATTGATTTTTTAGTCATGTAAACTATCTAAAAAAAGTAATAAAACATAGTTACCAAAAAGGGATAAAACTGTTTCAAACACCCCCAAAGCTACACTTTTATCTTCAGTGTCTATGCATCTAGTAGGAAAGTAAAATTATTAGTTTAAATACACACACACAAGTTTTTAAAGCAGGAAAATATCGCATCATGCAAGGAAAATATCGCATCATGCAAAGGCATTTAGCAACAATTCATGTTTGTATATCTCAACTGTTATATCGATCAATTGAAATAGAGATTAAATCCCTAGTTTTGTAAATGCCAAAGATATCAGTATTTTTAACATGATGTCATGCTTGTGTGATACGTTACTTTTCGTAACACGGTGATATGTAATAATATGCATATCCGGGCATTTATTGAAAAGTTGCGCTTGCGTACTTTGTTTCGACGCGAAACAATTATTTAACTAATAGAATACATCGATGGGAATGTTTTCTATTTAGATTGGATTTGTTGAAAAACTTCTCATTTAAATTTTCCAAGGGTTTTAGGCGTAGATTTAAACCCCTCCCTTTTTTTTAGTTTTTTTAAGAATACAATCCTTGTGCGTTTTTAATTAGAAAGAATTGTTCGAGCCCTTCAAAATCGGTTAGTTAAGTTTAAGGTTGAGTTGGTTGAAATGAGTGTCCGTGTGACATGCGCTTTAGATAAACATATAAGCATTTTAATAAAGGGCGGCGCAAATAAAAGTGGCCCGGCTTAGAAGTAGGAATAAAACCAGGAAATGCTTCCAAGTCAAATACCAATGCCATAAGAAGTTTTCCATGTGAAGCCATTGATCTCTTCAACATTAAGTAGAAACAGAAGCTTGGCGAATTATTTGCCGGTAACACCAGTGTACTGATCGACGCACACTTACACGACTCGCACTGAGATCTGAACTCGCCAATAGTCCATGTGCAACTTTAGTCTAGCCAAGTGAAGCCATTAATGCTTGAATAATTTGCGAATTCGACTTGGAGGCTTTCAGGCGGAATCAATAGATTTTCTCGCAAAGCAGCTCCCTAAATTCATAGCTCTGTGCCGGGGCCACTTTTATTTGCGAAACCATGTATTTACTTATTCAAAAAAAATTACCTTAGGCGAATTATAGGTTTAGCTGCATTTAGTAGATTAGAAAGAAATATTATAATAGGGAATGTTGTAGTATAAATCAGAGCCTGGGTCCAACATCCGTGGTCAAAGCAAAAACCCTCAAAAGCAAGATTGTCTTCCAGGCCGTAAGAATCTAAGCAAGAGCAATCTGTAAAAGACTGAAAAAAATATAAAAGACGAATTAGTGGTGAGTGGTTTGGGTTGAACATTGTCACACTAGATAATTAAAATAGCTATTGGCGACCAGCGTCGTTGTTTTCCTTGGAGCATATTTAACGTGCAATCTCTCTACACGGTGTATTATTAGTCGAACCTTTTTTGCTGCACAGACCATTCATGGGACGGCAGTTATTTTGGCACCGCTGCGCAAGTTTTTTTTAAATGTCATAATTTTTTGTGTAAATCACAAATAACACACATAAAATCACAAAAACACACAAATATTTGTAAAATTGTAATTTTTATTATCTTACTACACACAAATATTTGTAAAATTGTAATTTTTATTATCTTACTACACACAAATATTTGTAAAATTTTAATTTTTATTATCTTACTACACACAAATATTTGTAAAACTTATATATTTTATTACCTTTAGGCATGACACTCGACAATTAATAATCGATTTCAAATTTTACCTCGTTAATTTTTGCTGTGCATCCCGCGTGGCAAGGAGAGAAATAAACCGTTTTACCGTCTCGTGCGCAAACTGGTTCGAACACATTGGTCGAGCAGCTGCAATTGGTGTTGCACGGACCTTCCAAAATTAGTCTGCAATTAAAAAAAACAAATGTTGAATTAGCAAATTTATTGGCAATTTAGGCAAATATTTAAGATTTCTCCAAAGACCATAAAAACCATCATTCATAAATTAAGTAATTTTCTGAAATCCTTATCAACTCTTCATCTTTCCATTGTCGTTAAATGAGTAAGCGCTCTTGGGAAGTTAGCCGAGGTATTGTTTGTACAAGAAGAATAAAGGCTACAGAAACGGAGAGGGAACCGCCTCATGAGCCTGTACTCAGCAGACTATGACTAAATTTCTTAAAGAATAAATTATATGTGTTAATACTGAACCTATCGTGTTTAATAAAGGCAATGAAGTATTTTTTAAAATCAATATAATTTTTAATTATATGGGTATAATTTTTTCAAACCAGTGAAGAAAAAGGTTGGTGAGGAGAGTGCTGAAATTAATACCTTGTGGTATGCCTATTGTTTGTAGATATATGTGTTCACCATTTAAAATGAAGTTATTGAAAATGCAGAAGTTGATGAGTTTATTCCATTATCCTGGACTAATATTGAGGATATTGTAGGTTTCGCTGCGCTCATCATAAGGTCTGCTATAATTTCATTATTTCATATGTTTCATTTGACTTCTTTGTATCATTTCTGTTTTTTATTCTTTTTATTGTTTATCCTCAACGCTGGTTCGGGGCAATTGTTATGATTTATTGACTGTATGTCCATCCCAAATAGAAAAACAGCGTTGTCTTTTTAATGTTGCCAATTGATGCTTGTCTCTTGAAAACGATTTTGATTTGAAAACGAGAAAATAAGTGAACATTAAAAAAAACTTACCCCTGTTCATTCAACCCAAAACTGGACATTTGAATAATTTCACATTTAGGTATCATCAGAATAAGAAATCCCAAGGCTCTAATAATTATGAAGACCGTTAAGCTTCCAGTCAGAAACTTAGCGTTTGGTTTGAATTTGTAAAGGAGGTATCCACCAATTGGGGTAGCTACCATAAGAGCACAAAGAGACGGAGTTCCTTTAAAAAGACAATAAAATATTTTTTTAGTTATAAATTGATGTTTATGATTATACCTGTTTCATCACGTGAAACAATTTAAAATACTTAATTTACAGCAGCTATAATAACTTTTGCCAAACATGAGATTTACACTAAGCGTAAAAAGTATGTATAATAGTACAAATTATTGGGTCTGGGACATAATCCCGAAAGCCGAAATCCCGACAAGCCAAAATCCCGAATGGGTCAAAATCCCGAATGGGTCGAAATCCCGAATGGGTCGAAATCCCGAATGGGTCGAAATCCCGAAAATAAATTTTTTGCCCATTTCTCGATTTTTTTTAAATATTAGAGATTATTGTGTGTGAGTGAGTGAAATGAGTGAGTGAGTGAGTGTAGTGAGTGAGTGTAGTGAGTGAGTGAGTGGAGTGGAGTGCGTGAGTGGACTCACTCACTCCACTCCACTCACTCAATCCACTCACTCCACTCACTCACTCCACTCACTCACTCCACTCACTCACTCAATCTACTCACTCACTCTACTCACTCTACTCACTCACTTCACTCACTTCACTCACTTCACTCACTTCACTTCACTCACTTTACTCACTTCACTCCACTCACTCACTCACTCCACTCCACTCACTCAATCCACTCCACTCACTCACTCCACTCACTCACTCACTCAACTCACTCACTCAATCTACTCACTCACTCTACTCATTCTACTCACTCTACTCACTCTACTCACTTCACTCACTCACTTCACTCACTCACTTCACTCACTCACTTCACTCACTCACTTCACTTCACTCACTCACTTCACTCACTCACTCACTCACACAATAATAATTTCGACCCATTCGGGATTTCGACCCATTCGGGATTTCGTCCTTGTCGGGATTTTGACCCATTCGGGATTATGGCCTTTCGGGATTTCGGCGTTCGGGATTCTGGCTTGTCGGGATTTCGGCTTTCGGGATTGTGTCCGGAACCTCAAATTATTAAAGATATGGAGGAAAATTAAATTTACAAAAGACATCGTCGTGAATGATTCTCGTCATACGCCCTGTCATTCAAACGTGAAAGAATGTTAATAGCTACCTAAAGGTAAAAAAATGTTTTTTTCTCTATTATAAAACCATTTTAGATTTCTTAAACTTTAATTAATATTATTGTGTAACGTGGTAAAACACGACATTTAAAAAAATACTAAATTAGTCAACGATCATGTTACTTTAATAATCAAGGAAATTCTTATAGAAACACAAATAGGCTTGTAACAGAAACTGCCACCTAGAACCACTTATATTTTATACATCTCAGGAAACAAATCGCCAAATAAAACATTCATCTGTAATGTAAACTTCTAAATTGGGTGTTTCTATTTACTTTTTTTGAAAACAAATTAACATTCTTTATCATTTGCTAAATTTATTTGCGTTTGAGGAATAATTATGTAAAATTGATTGAGTCAAATCCTTATATCTGTTCCGGTGATATTTAGTGATGTGGAAAATGTCACCAAAACTTAAATTGCGAGTGATTCTTTTAAAATAAGTATCAACCTAAAAATCTGTAAAACACGACACTTTAACAAAGTTTAGTATTTTCAAAACGTGAAACCACTCCGAATTACATTAATGAATTAAGAAATGTAGTCGCTGCTGCCAGTTCAAAAATAAGAGAAGCTTTATTTAAAATTAACATTTGAAGGACATTTATTTTTGTCATATGAGTTAATTCGTAATAACGTCATAAAATGTAGCCCAATTTTTACAAACTTTTTATAAAAATAAGTTATTTTATTTATTAAGAATTTGCAACTCAAGGAATCATGTCCCAATGACTCTTTAATTTGTGATCCCAAAGTTCAAAGGATTTTCATTCTAAGGTTATTCAAATTTGTAAAATTCCAAAATAACAGAAATAATTACTTGAAATTATTATATTTAAATGTAGTTATGTAATCTATCGTAATATTTGACTTCTTTTTAAAAAAAATATTATTTACCTGATAGTAAGGAAGCTTCTGACGCTGATAACCTGAACTGGTTTTCCATGTACTTTGGAAGCATCATGGTGTGTCCATAGCCGCCGTAGGTCCAAAAGATTTCGTAGATAAGAAGTAATATTAAAATTGGATTTTTAATCAACCTTTTTAATGCTGCCCACAAACCTATAAAATCAAAAATGTTCATGTATACCATAATTGATCATTTAAACCTTAAGTGTGTTATATATACCATAAATATTTATTTAAGGTCAGTTCCAGTCAAAACTCAAAACGCATCATTTTTATAAACCTAAGATCTGTCAACGTATTGCTTTTCAACTTAACACATTAAAGGCTAAGTCTCTCATTTTGGCAACCATTGTTTAATATCTTTTTTTTCTTCGCGAGTAATAAAGATAAGTACATTTCTTTTTTTTTCTCTAAATATTAAAGTATCTGGCTACCATAGGTAATTTTTTCAAAAAGTTTGTAATGTGAATTATATATATTAAAACTGTTTAAACTTTGACAAAATTGCCAGTTTTGTCTTCATTAGAAAAAAAATCGCTAAAAATATTTAAATCGAGTGAAGGAATTTCGGGACATAGAATATGAAAAACAATAATTCTATTTTCAAGTTATAACAAACATGTGTCAAACAAATTATTTTAAAAGGATTTTACAGTTGTTTGTTTAGATAGGTCCCGAAATTGGAGACTTGGCTTGTTCTGATTAGCAGAATAAGCTCAACGCCTGTTTTGCACGACACTCCACTTTTGCCTTCTCTTTATTCTTTACCATTTAAAGCCACAACCCTTTGTGGGACTTTTCTTTTGTTGTTCTTGAACGGGTGTCATAGCCAGGTGTTATAGAAATCTGTTCCACCATGTTCTGAAAAATGTTCTGGATATACTTGTGATAAACTCTAGGTCAGCATTTTAGACTAAACATTCGGCAAGCGAGGTACATTTTCGATAGAGGGATTTCTTTTATTTCAAAAGATTAAAAATGCCTAAAATTTTTTTAACTGTGCAGCAAGCTTTAGACTACATGGATTCTTTAGATTCAGACGAATTCTCTGCAGATGAGTGCATTGGCCACTGGCACTTGTTTGCCACCGGATCATGGTGAGTTGACTGATGAAGAAAACGTAAATGAAAATTGTTTAGATGAAGTAGAGCCAGTGGATGTATGTGGGGAAGTGGAACTTAATTTAAAACGGCATTAAACACCAGATGCTTCAGAGAAGAAAATTAAACCGAAAAAGATGCCATCCCGAAAATTATTTTGCTTATGATGAAGAAGAAGACTTGAAAAAAGTCAAATCAAAGAAATGGAGCCTAAAAAATCGACAAAAAAGAAAAACTGGTTAAACTAAATGATGATTTTTGATCAAAGAAGCCAAAAATGCCCCAAAAGAATTCGTATGCTTGGAAATAAGGTGATAAATTAGATCCAATTCCATCTGAAAGAACACAAATTTTAGAAGAGACCCACTCTGAGTTAGCAAGTAAAACTCCTTACGAACTATTCAGAATGTATTTTGATTCTGATATCATGAATCTTATATTAAAGGAAATTTTAAGGTATGTGCTGCACAAAAAAATAACACTTTATTTTCACTATCTGAAAAGTTATTGGAAGTATTTCTTGGAATTATTTTGTTTAGTGGCTATCATTCTTTACATCAAGAAGATTTATATTGGAGCAATTCAAAAGACTGTAACCTGCCCTTCATACAAAATGCCATGAGTAGGCAGAGGTTTAGAGATATAAAGAAGTTTCTCAATTTTAGCTTCCACACTACGTTTATAACGTAAAAAATGGAAGGTATTATAATCGTTCAGTCCGTCCGTCTGTCACCCACATTTACAGAAAGAAACACAAGTCCCACAGACAAGTGGGATACGTCATTTTGAAGCAAAAAATCAGATTAGGATACATTCTAAATTTCATTAAAAAATTTAAATTATAAGTTTATTTAAAATTTAAATAACTAAAAATTTTATCTACACTGAAATAACATGCAAATTCCATTTTTATTCAATAATTTCAGTGTTGCCATTTCGTTAAACGTACGATAAACTTTATATAAAATAATAATAAAAACTTTTGAAAGAATATCTATTTATGCGATATAATTCAGTTTGGATTGTTGTAATATCACAATAGAGTTCTTTTGATGGTTTATTATAACAAACCTACTTGTATGTGATAATAATTTAATCGATGGCTCTGACAAGTTAGCAAAAGTTAGATGTTTCATTGAGATGTTTTGCAAAAAATTGCAGCAACTTGGAACATTTGCTGAATGTTTATGAAAAAATATGCGCAGTTTCGCTTTTATTTTTAAAGCATCAATTGCACTAATTATATATTTTTCGAACTGTAAATTAATTTAACAAACGATAAATAACTGAATTTTCGAAATAAATGAAAATGGGAAATTGTGGTGACACAAATATATTTATTAAAAAAGATTACATTATTATTCTTTGAACTTCAAACAAATTTAGCAAATGATAAAGTCTAATTATTAAATCTGATAAAGAAGATTAATGAAAATAATTAATTTTATCGTTTAAATGTTTAATTACAACTAGCTAAAGGCTCTGTTTGGTGAATTTCTTTCTGAGGTGTATAAATAGTTTGTTTTCTGTTGAGCACAAATGTTGTGTAAAAGCGGTTTAAGTGACAGATTCTGTAACAAACCTACTTGTATGTGATAATAATTTAATCGATGGCTCTGACAAGTTAGCAAAAGTTAGATGTTTCATTGAGATGTTTGCAAAAAATTGCAGCAACTTGGAACATTTGCTGAATGTTTATGAAAAAATATGCACAGTTTCACTTTTATTTTTAAAGCATCAATTGCACTAATTATATATTTTTCGAACTGTAAATTAATTTAACAAACGATAAATAAATGAATTTTCGAAAGAAATGAAAATGGGGAAATTGTGGTGACACAAATATATTTATTAAAAAAGATTACATTATTATTCTTTGAACTTCAAACAAATTCAGCAAATGATAAAGTCTAATTATTAAATCTGATAAAGAAGATTAATGAAAATAATTAATTTTATCGATTAAATGTTTAATTACAACTAGCTAAAGGCTCTGTTTGGTGAATTTCTTTCTGAGGTGTATAAATAGTTTGTTTTCTGTTGAGCACAAATGTTGTGTAAAAGCGGTTTAAGTGACAGATTCTGTAACAAACCTACTTGTATGTGATAATAATTTAATCGATGGCTCTGACAAGTTAGCAAAAGTTAGATGTTTCATTGAGATGTTTGCAAAAAATTGCAGCAACTTGGAACATTTGCTGAATGTTTATGCTGAATGAAATGATCCCTTACACCGGCAGGCATTCTGCAAAAATGTACATGCGTAATAAACCAATTAAATTTGGTTATAAATTGTGGATTCTTGCTTCTTCTCAAGGCTACCCATTCAATATACAAGTTTATGTGGGAAAAGAAGCAACGGTCACCGACAAAATTCCTCTTGGAACAAGAGTGGTCTTGGATATATTAGAATGTGTAGAAAACTGTAGAAGACACATACTATATGTAGACAATTTCTTTAACTCTCTGAAATTGCTTGAAAAAAATGCGAAAAAAGGAATTTTGTCTATCCGGAACGGTGAGAGAGAATTGACTTCAGAAATGTCCTTTACCAGATACTACAGTTTTGGCAGAAAAAAGAAAGAGGGGCATCTGACTACATTATAACAAAGGATATTGGTGTGGTAAAATGGAAAGACAATAAAGTTGTTTGCTTAGCATCGAATTTTGAATGTATATGGAGCCCATGGGACAAGCAAAACGTTGGTGCCCAAAATCTAAAAAGAAGATTGATTTACCTCAACCAGGAATAGTTGGATCTTACAACAAAAATATGAGTGGGGTAGATATTCTTGATCGCTTTTTTGAGTTCTTACCGACCAAAAATAAAGGGAAAGAAATTGTGGTGACCTTTTTTTACCAACACTCTAAACATGTCTGTGAGAGCTGCTTGGAGAATCCATCGCGAGATGAATGGACACATGTCGCAATTAGCATTTTTACGAGATATTGTGTTGTGTTTGATGAAATCAGAGAGACTGGAATCGTTGCCAACATCTCGACTTGGACCACACACACCAGTAAACTCTAACATACGCTTTGATGATTGATGGTGTAAATCAATTTATTAGTCAAGCTGGAAAGCAAACAAAATGTAAAGTCTGTAAAAAGAATACCCGCTTATGGTGCGAGAAATGTAAAACCATGCTGCACAAAAATTGCTTAGTTATATTTCATACAAAAATGTAAAAGAAAAACGAAATAAAACAGGTAAGAAATATTATGGAGTTTTTATTTTATTACATGAACATATTTAATATGCATTTAAGTGATGGATAATTAACTTTAGTAATCATATTAAACTAATTTTTGGGATTTCTAACTCAATTTAGCGAGATATTTAAATTAAATATTAAATTTTCAATTTTGTGACGAATGTATCCGTGTTACCCCCATTAGACGCCAATTCTCCCATTTTGGGACCATGCTATATATTCTGATCAAATAAAGATATTTTTAAAAAAATTAAACTAAATATAATAAAAGACTGCTATTGAACCTCAAAATATAAAAAAATCGTGTTTTATATAGCGGCCTTTAATGGGTTAAGAGCTTTTTCCACAAGTTATAAAAATCTTAAAAACGTTAAAATATTAAAAATCGTTACAGCAAAATAAAACAAATTTTAAAAACCTCTGGTTATTTAGTTATTAATTTTAAACGTCTAAAGTTGACTTCAGGTGGTTAAACTATTTTTTAAGTTTATCACTTAATAATTAACTGATAATTATCCCTTCAAATTGGTCTTATTTTGAATTTAATAATTCGGGTTGTCAGCATTTTTAGTGGTAAATTTATGAATATTTTTCATTTAAAGGAATGTTAGAGTCGACTATAATGTAAAAATTCAAAAATAACAAAACTTTTTTTTCATTCATAGCACACAAAAAAATGCGTATTTTTTAGCCTACTTTTTTTACGATATTCATGACTACGTGTTATAAAGTAACAAGTGGAGTAAATCGTCGATCGTCTGTCTGTACCCCCATTCAAAAATGAACCAAGTCACAAAATAATACGTTTTTTTTTAAAGGAAAACAAAATCATATTTAAGCCGTACATGTTTCAAATTCTTTAAAAGAAGAAATTATTTTGGTAAATTTATCAACATTCAAATAAACTAAATGTGTTTTTTTAATGTAAATTTTAAATATATGTGCCAAAATTCTATGTATGTATAACATAATATACACTCGTGTCTAACCGAAGTCCCCAATCAAGTCGAACTGGTACCAAAGTTGCAAGCCACAAATCCAGATTGTAACGCTTACATGCGCCACGAATTTCATAAAATAATATTTAAATTTAGAAGCAATATTAACAATTTAAAAAAACTCAAAAATGAGAATATTCTCATTGAAAGTACATGGAAAATTCCATTTTTTTTCAATATTTTCTGTTGCCGTTTTAAACGTACTGGCGAGTTAGTGGCGATCAAAATACCTTGTTTGCTTCTTGTTTAGTCATGATAATGTTTTGGTGAACTCGACATAGAGTCTTAATGTTCTTAATTTGTCGAAGTGATGACTAGCGAAACTAACTGGGTGCATCTAAATAAAAGTTCATGCTAAGTTTCGCTTTTATTTTTAAAGCATCAATTGTACAAATTATATATTTTTTTAACTGTAAATTAATTTAACAAACTATAAATAAGTGAATTTTCGAAAGAAATGTAAATGGGAAATTGTGGCGACAAAAATATTTATTAAAGAAGATTACATCATTATTCTTCGAACTTCAAACAAATTTAGCAAACGATAAAGTCTAATTATTAAATCTGAGAAAGAACATTAATGAAAATAGTTAATTTTGGCGTTTAAAACTTTGAATTACAAATAGCTAAAGGCCCTGTTTTTATTAGAATTAAATCACATTTGCCATTCGCAACAATCGCTCGAGAAACTTTAATTCTTTTAGACAATAAATTAAAATAAATTTATTTTTGCGACATCGATCAGTTTGAAATGACGTCAAATATATTTCACTACGGAATCCTTGTATGTTGATATGAAATGTTTTCATTCTATTTAAAAGCGAGGAATATGACATATTTATTCTTTAAAATATAAATTAATTTTTGCAAACGATAAGTAATAATTATTGAATTTTCATTTAAAGGAATGTTAGAGTCGTAAATGTTAAAAATTAAATAGTGCGAAACTTTTTTTCTTTCATAGCACAAAAAAAAATGCGATTTGTTACCTACTTTTTTTAATCGAAATAATTAATGGACACGTTGTTGATGAAGAATTAACTAACGGTGCTGGAGAAATTTGTCTGATCGTCTGTCTGTACCCCCAATTCTAAAACCTGTTATATCCAACTGATCTTAAAAAAATAATACTTTTTTTTATTAGAATGGAAGGACACCAAAAACCCATATTTTATACTTTTTGTCCGTCATTAGAATGTTGGGACAAATATCTCTTTTAAATATGAAGAAATTATTTTGCCGCTAAAAAGAGCATTCGGGTATCACATTTGGCATTCAAATGAAACACTCAGAAATGGTGTGTTAATGTGTTGAAATGTTAAATTTGAGATCATATGTGTTCCTAAAATTCCATATGTATGATGAAGGCTCAACACATAACAACTACATCGTGCGTGCTAAACCGTTCGAACTCGACCCTGAAATACACTAGCTCTGAAACTGGTCACCCAAAGTGGTGCTGCCCCCTACCTGCAATTCCGCAGGATTGTCAACCTCTTCACCCCATGCGACCATCCGTCAATTCTCATAACATCAAAAATACATGATCTCAATAAATTATAGAAGAACAATGCATTCAGAGCAATTATAAAGAAATGATGTTCTCAAAAATGAGAATATTCTCAAATTGGAAGAGTACAGGGGAAAACCCCTTTCATCTGGGGTTTTCCTTCATCATTCTTCTGTCCGTATTAACGTAGCTTGGCGAGTAGTGGCGATCGGAAACAGGTTTTTCCCTTGTTTCTTCTTCCGTCGTTCAAACGTCAGACTAGTGTTTTGCGTGAAACTCGATCATAGAGATACCCTAGTAGCATTGTTCTCGTAATTTGCTCGAGTTGATCGGATCTAGCGAAAACTCACTGGGGATCGCATCCGTAATCCAAAAGTTCACCAGACGACATCGGCAATCGGTGAACGAAATTCTATCGATAAAAGTCATCAGTTCGGTATCGGTAAAAGGTGAAAAATTGATCAACGTGCGTTTCATCAGAAAATTATGACGAATCGATATCGCAAACGATAAGAAACTGAAAAATTTGGCTTTTTTTATTTTAGTATTTACAAATTGCGTTAAATTATTTCGAAAACTTTCGAATTCATTTCCGAAAAATATCATGTTCAAACTGGTAATAGTTATTTTTCATTTACTTACACATAACATTTTTGATTGCGCGCAAAGATAAATATTTTTACTGTGTTATAACCATTTTCTTTTATTTACTACTAATTAATTTTTTACTTTTTTTGCCATGACTAATTTTTGATTAACTTAAACAAAATAGATTATTGAATAAGTATTATGAACCAAAAAACTTTTCAATACGTAAGTTACCAAGAGTTATTTTGAAATTTATCATATTTCTATTAGTGTTGTTGACTTAAATAAAGTAATATTTAAAAGAAAATTGCAACTTGCAAAAGAAAAATCAAAATTAAAATTTCTTAATCAATAACATAAAACTTCTTTAAAGTATACATCTTTGACCTCTTTATTTACTCGCAAACACACTGCAAGCTTCCATAACTACGACGACTAATGCGCGGATCCTCGTTGCAATACAAGAGCGCGGAGCCCGAGATTGGTGGTTCTGTCCTCCTCCTGAAATTCTAAATATCACCTGACCAACAGAAAAAAATTAGTGGGCTATCTCGTTTTTCCATGTACTCTTCATTTGAGAACCAATTACACTGACAAAATTTCAAAAAATTTCTGCGACTGAGATGAAAGTACCCAATTCTGAATGATTTCAACGTGCTAAACACGAATATCACTTTAAAAAATGAATGTTGGCTCTTGTTTTTGAGTTACGGTAATTTTTTTTATTACATAGAATACTGCGAAATGCATGGGCGCATCAAACGCAAAATTAATTAAAGTCGGATTTGTTAACAGAAACCCTCCGAATTTTTGCTCATACAGGCTTTATTTTATATTATCAACATGGGGGTGGGAAGATACTCGTATAATAACTTTCAAGGTTTTTGCATCCACATTCGCAGCTTAATACCCCACTACGAAACATAATTTCACTTCAAGAGGTGCAGAAAAAAGGGCAATAATTTCCTCACATTTCATCCATGAATGTTTTTTTAAAAGCTGTAGCATATTGAACAGACGCATGGCTATTATCCTCTTTAAAACTACAAAAAAGTATTGGAGATTTTTTTTTAGCAAATAGCCCTATGTCATGTTGGACCGGACGCAGAGTAGAAGCAATGTCAGGCTATTTAACTTTTATCTTTTTCTACATAACATCTCATTTAACTGATGAGATGATGCATAAATAATAGTCATTAATCTGATTTGTTTGTTCCCTCCTTATCTTAAAATGGCATTCCCTTTAGTTCCATAAGCGGCATTCGTTTTTCTTCCCAGCATATGGCATTATCTTTTTTTCCCAGATGAATTCAAAGTGACAAATTTGCTACACAGTTCTAACTACATACGTGAGGAGTCCAAACAATTTTCCTGGTCTCCTATCTTGTAACTAAAATACAAATCATAAGCTTTCTTTATTTTTGCAGTGATGCTCTTTTTTTTCGTGCAGAAAATTGCACTTTGAAGCAAATATAACAGAATTTATTAGCGCTATTAATGCATTTACAGATTTATATTAATCACTAACACTAATTTTTGATATTCTACAACTTTTAAATCAACCAAGGGAAATATACAAGAAACTTATTGCTCTTTTTTTCTGCACCTCCTGACTTGTAAAAGATTATATTTAACGAGGGGGTATTAAGCTGCTAATATGGGTACCTTGAAACTTATCATCTCCTCCCACCTTTATGTTGATAATATCAAATAAAGCCTGTTTGAGAAAAAATTCGGAGGGTTTCTGTAAACAAAATTCACATTAATTAATTTTGCGTTTGGTGCGCCCATGCATTTCGCCGTATTCTATGTAATGAAAAAGATCAACGCCAGTAACTCAAAAACAAGAGCTAACTTACATTTTTAAGGTAATATTCATGTTTAGCAAGTTGAAATCATTTAGAATTGGGTACTTTTATCTCAGTCGCATTTTCACTGTTGACCAGTGTTATTTTTTAACAGTGTGCATACCAGTCAGGTGGATTCCCTCTCCTTCCTTGGCCTTGGTCGTCTTTGCCCCTCCCGGTAGCCTCCTGGGGAAAATGGCGAAGGGGGCCGCGCACACCAACAGAAGCACCCCTTGCAGCACAAAGCCCGCCCACCATCGGCCGATAAACAAAGGGTCTTCGGGCCCGAACCCGGGAGCACCTGTGAAACAAAGATTTTGCAGTTTTTTTTGTTTGTTTATTAAAGCCGATGTCGCACAATACTTATGATATTCTCACAAATGAAGAGCACAAGAGAAAAACCCCTTCATTGCATAGGAATCTGTCTGCATCAGGCCTCTTTGGCGACGAAAGCAAGTAATCGCCTAAACTGGTGAAGGAAACCGGTTTCTCACTTGGTGGTTCTCTCGCGGCAACCTTGATTCACGCGAGACACGAATCCCACGCTTAAACCGTGAGGGAAGATGCAATAGGGAAAGCGGTTTCATGTCGCCAATGTCCGCCAAGCACAGACCAGGAAGATTCTAAATTAAACCAAGGGTTCTTCCCCTGGACTCTTAAAATGAAAATCTCCGACCATACACAACATATCGCTTCGCAGCAAGCGCGGAAAAATGACCTATCGCAAAAAAAGACCATTCCGAAAACACGAGAAAAAGTGGGATTATATAGATATGTAAGACAGTTACATTTATCATATAAAAAAACAGTTTGTAAAAATATTCAATATATCCGGAGAAATGTGACTAAAGAATATTCTCCCCCCCCCCCCCCTTTAGGTTTATAAAGAGGCACTTTGGTTACAAAACCAGTAGTAAATCGGTCTCATTCGCCCTTAAGTAGCTGAAACAAGCGCTTGGAGAATTATTTGAAGGTAACTGTCATCATCACCTGGTCTGATCAACGCTCACTTACTTAACTCGCACTAAGATATGAACTCGCCAATAGTCCATGTGCAGCTCTAGTCTAGTAACAACCAATGGAAAAACAAGTTTGTCAAGAGAAGCAAGCCATTGAAAGTTTGAACAATTTATGAATTCAACTAGGAGGAATTCAGGTGGCTTCAATAGTTATTCTCGCCAAGCATCTCCCTGTATTCGTAGCCAACATGCCGAGGACACATTTATTTGCGCCACCCTGTAGTAGCCGTGATTATTGATTAAGACACCGCTTCTCGTGCTATGGCACAGAAGATGGGCGGGGAGCCAAACCTCCGGGTCTTACTCAGCGTTTAAGATATTATGGTTTAGGTAAGACCCATCCATGCTTTCTTATTGAAGATTGTAACTTCAGCAGCTAAAAAAAATCCGTTAGCTGTTTCTAAATTTAATTCTCCTTTACTTATAATTCATTGATCATTTTTATGCGATCATGTGTAGCCCTTCAAAGACCCTGAGGTCACACCATCGAGTGTGTAGCACTAATATAGAATACAGCAAAAAGAGGAGTTTATGTCACCTGTACTTCAAAAAATTGCATTGGAATGAAACACAATTGTACGCATGTTGAATAGGTAATTGCCAAGTATAATACAAAAATAATTAGTTTGACGAGGTTATTTTTTATGAGAAGGATAGTCTTTGTAAAAAAACTCTTTTAACATACTAATTGCTTTACTTCTTACACCCATAACTTAACATACATCTATACACACACGCACACACAAAAATTTTGTAGAAAATATTTTTTTTCATATGAATGAACAAGTTGGGGGGAGGGGGGAGCTATTCTGAGATCGATCATCCACCCACCTTCTCATAATATTGCGCACCCCCCCCCCCCCCCCCGTACAAATGAGACTAAAAACTACACTATAAATAATCAATGGGGTATATAAACCTACTTGATGGATCTTCGTGATATTTTAGAAATGTGTAGGACATCAAATATGCAAGCAAAGGTCCCAGCATCATTGAAGTTTGTATGACACCTACGAATAGTAAGGATATACATGTAGAAGAACACACTTGAAATTCTACAGCTCACGAATTTAGTGCTTAGTTAAACTTTTTTCTTTTTGTTTGAGGTTTTTTATGTACAGCCGAACCTACATTCCAGGTACACCGAATTCCATGTTATAAGTCAAGAAAAATTAACTTTCCATTAGTTTTAAATAAATTATTCTAAATTATAACACGCATTTTACATTAATGTAAAAAATAAAACGTTTCAAAGTTATTAATGAGGCGATATATTAAATTGTGAGGTAATTAAAAATGCGATATCCTGCTCTTTTTCCATTTTTGACAAAATTGATGATTTTTTTTTCTTTCAAACATTTAAAAATGCTTTTAGTAAAAAAACTAAGAAAATTCCTCTCATAACAGTTCCTTTAACTTTCAAATGTATACAGATAAATTATCAAGAAAATACTACCAAATTGTTTTAGTTTATTTTGTAGTTTAACGTATATATTACTACGGAATTTCGATTTAAGTATTTCAAGTTCAAAGAATATTTCAACGTTAATGCAAAGCTTAATGGGAATATTTCAAGTCTTGCGTGGCAAAATAAATGCTGAATGAAAAGAAATTCTTTCTCGAGCCAAGATAGGTGAAGCACTATCCCGTTAAAAGGCACAGGGATGAAGGGTAGAAGAGTTACGTCACCTGGAACAAGCCAATAGGATGGAATAGCGAATTCACGTTAACGAGATACAAATGTACTGCCAAAATAACATCGATGTTACAAAAACGTCAAATATAGGTAAAATTTAAAAGAAAATTAAATTTTTATTGAACACAAAAATTTAATTTGAATTTCAATAAACAAACACAGTTAACAAGGTAGACTTTTCAGTAGTATTTACAAAGAAAGTAGAAAACATTTTATCTTTAGTAATATTCTAATCAAAGTTGTGTTGATTTAGAAATCTGACAACGAATTCCAAATTTTAACTTTTAAACGAACTTTAAATAAACTCATCTCATATACATTTTTAGCAAAGAAAAAAAGAGTTATTACCAAAATACATTGGAGCCTTTTCCTTCTTCACATTGTCATCCATGTATGCCATCCCAACAGTGTAACAAGGCACGTTTCCGCAGCCTTTCAAGAAGCTTCCAAGCACCAGGAGCAGTATGGCCTCAATCGTCGGAGGACGATCCTCAGCATGGCAACCTTCCAATTTCCCGTCGCATCCACTGAATTCGGTGCTATTCTGAGTACTCACCGATATAAAATCAGTATCAGCACCGTACAAGAAATACGGCAAAGCACATACGAAACAGCCCAAGGAAGAAAGCAACAGTCCAAAAGCCACCATCCTAGGTCGATGGATTCTTCCTCCGAAGTATCCAACAAGCACCCCAAGAAGTAATAAGGTAATTCTGTCCATCACCAGCATCGATGCACTTATTTGGCTTTTTAATGCAAAGCGCTTTTCTAAGGTTGACATGACAGCTATCAGGTAAGATAGGTAAGTTTCATTGAGGATTCCTGTAATGGAATACAAAACGAGGTAAACTTTTGCACTAGCCCACGGCTGAAGCCACGGCAATGAAAAGCAACCGATTCCGCATTCTGTATCAGGGTCATATTCGGGAATTGACTCCTTTATTTTCAATTCTGAAGGCGGTATGAACTCTGTGAGGCTGTGCGCTTTGACTAAGGAGTTAATTAGATCTTCTTCTTTAATCTGTGTTTTTTGATTTTTTGTCGAATTTGAATTTACAAAATCCTTCAAAGTATTATCTTCTTTCATTTTCAATGTGTCTTTGTTTGGACGCTAAATTTCAATTCAACTTTTTTTTACAGTTTTTTTAAAAAAATTTCTTTGTTATTTTATAATATTAAAGACAATTGCAACAGGCACAATCTAAATTTGTTGTTTGATCTTCTTCATCAATCTAGTTGAGTTATAAGTTCTTAGGCTAATGAAAGAAATATAAAATATAGTTACTTGAATCTTGCTTTTTTCCCAAGAAATTATGTGAAGAGGTATTCAACAATTATCTAAAGTAAATAAAATAATAAAAATTATTTGTAGTTTCAGTTTGACGATAACAGTTCCAATAATTTTCTGCTGCTTCTAAAACCATCATGAATTTCTGAAGTTAACGGTCGATGAGTTTGTCACTAATATTCATTTTTTTTCACAATTTCAGTCACCCAAATTTTGAGAATCATTGTTGTTTGGTTGAAGAAGTCGCTGGTACGAATATATTTTTGAAGATTAGTACACTAAGTTGAATAGATACACATCAAGCTTGTTGACTGTAATTTTTTAATTCACGACGAATAAATTTTTATATCAAGAATAAAACAACTAGTTGAAATAGTAAAAACACTTAAATCCAAGAATAGCTAAAAACTTCCTTGAAATCTCTGAAACAAGGTACAATTACTTTTTTAATAAGAGATAACAGCACCACACAAATTGCATCTCGTACACGTGCAACATACTAAAGCTTACCCACTTCTTCATGACATCAGCAAAACGTGGAAGCTACGTTGCTGGTGCTATTTAGCAAGAAACATATAGAGCGAGAGCCCAGTTCCCCCAGACCTAAGTTATTTTCTCACGAATAAAATGTGTCGGATTAGGTTTGTTTTTTATAGAGGATGTCCACACAATCACTGAAAACACCGGCAACTAAAACACTGACGTACATGCATGAGTCAACGAAAACATTGACGCACGGTGATTGAAACCTCAAATGTGAAGCACGGTTTTTTTAGCTTATAAACGCATGCCTCAAATGTCTACGAGAATACGCTGATTCGGCGTGTCTTGAGCTATGGTGACTTGAGAGAGAAAAAAAAACGAATTTATCATTTGCAACTTTTCAAATACCAAATCGGAAGCCCAAAAAGCAATTAAAAATTCCACTCTCGCCAAATAACACTAAAAAAAGTCCCCTGACCCTGAAAAGAAACGCCCTAAACCCTGAAAGAAAGAATCCAAGATAGTTGCAACTTTTCCTATTTAAAGCCATGTTAACTTGTTGTAGGGTTGCTATTGTTAATAAAAAAATAAAAGGAAAAAATAATAAAAAATGGTAATTGAAGTAGAAGTACATAAACTACCTTATAATTGAATTTTAATTAAATTTTCTCAAGACTGTTAGTTTGGGATTTGTGCAAATCATTTTTGATTGTGGTTTTATTCAACCTTTTTTAAAACTTATGCGTGATTTAAATGTTAATTTGACAACAGCAGAGTTTTAAAATAATATTTTAAATTAGGTGGACAAATCTAGATTTTGACATTTTGAAACATTTATTGATGATATTAGGTTTTATTTTATTCGCATTAATATTTTTATAAGTAAGAAACACTTTGATTGTGATTACTTATTGAAACGATGGAGAAGGGGTACTTTAAAAACATTTTTAGGAAACAATTTAATACACAGTAATATAATAATTAATTACTATTGGTATAAATTATTAATAAACTTAATTTACTAGTAAAGATTATTTATTTTTATTTAATTATATTAAATTATCATTTATATAATATTTTTAGTAATTATTGTCTTTTATTAAAAATAAAATGTAGCAATTTTTTTTTATATGAGCTTTATTGATACTGTGATTGCTTCAAATTGATTTATTTTTTAATTTAAAAAATCTAGATGTAACACGGTCTTTTTTGTTATAAGGTTTGTCTTTTAGCTTCCACACTACGTTTATAACGTAAAAAGTGGAAGGTTTTATAATCGTTCAGTCCGTCTGTCCGTCCGTCACCCACTTTCACAGAAAGAACCACAAGTCCCACAGACAAGTGGAATACGTCATTTTGAAGCAAAAAATCAGATTAGGCTACATTCCAAATTTGATTAAAAAATTTATATTAGAAGTTTATTTAAATTTAAATAACTAAATTTTTTTTATCTACATTGAAATAACATGCAAATTCCATTTTTATTCATATTTTCACTGTTGCCATCCACAAGTCGCACAGACAAGTAGGATACGTCATTTTGAAGCAAAAAATCAGATTAGGCTACATTCCAAATTTGATTAAAAAATTTATATTAGAAGTTTATTTAAATTTAAATAACTAAATTTTTTTATCTACACTCTTAAAACAAACGAGCGGTTTTAACTCAGTTTGAGTTAATTTCCACTCCTTTCCGTGCCGAAAATGCACTTCTCCTATAGGAGTGAATTTCACTCTTTTGTTTTAAGAGTGTACATTGAAATAACATGCAAATTCCATTTTTATTCATATTTTCACTGTTTCCATCCACAAGTCGCACAGACAAGTAGGATACGTCATTTTGAAGCAAAAAATCAGATTAGGCTACATTCCAAATTTCATTAAAAAATTTAAAGTAGAAGTTTATTTAAAATTTAAATAACTAAAAATTTAATCTACATTGAAATAACATGCAAATTCCATTTTTATTCAATATTTTCACTGTTGCCATTTCGTTAAACGTACGAGAAACTTTATTTAAAATAAAAATAAACACTTTTGGAAGAATATTTATTTATGTGTTATAATTCAGTTTGGATTGTTGTAATATCACAATAGAGTTCTTTTGATGGTTTATTATATATGTATGAAGAAAGATGCATAGAGAATTCTAACTTGGCATAAAAAAATATGCAAAGTTTTGCTTTTATTTTGAAAGCATCAATTGCACTAATTATATATTTTTCGAACTGTAAATTAATTTAACAAACGATAAATGACTGAATTTTCGAAAGAAATGTAAATGGTAAATTGTGACGACACAAAGATATTTATTAAAAAAGATTACATTATTATTCTTCGAACTTCAAACAAATTAAGCCAACGATAAAGTCTAATTATTAAATCTGAGAAAGAGGATTAATGAAAATAATTAATTTTATCGTTTAAATGTTTGATTACAACTAGCTAAAGGCTCTGTTTGCCGAATTTCTTTCTGAGGTGTATAAATAGTTTGTTTCCTGTTGAGCACAAATGTTGTGTGGAAGCGGTTTAAGTGACAGATTCTGAAACAAACCTACTTGTTTTATGTATATTGAGGAAAATTTATAAAGATCTTTTATTAAGACTTATTCATCAGGATTCAGGAAGAGATTGATTTTACATCTGCAGCCGACGAAAGTGTGTTAGAATGTGTACAAAAAATGGCGAAAACTTCCGTGCTCTGTTTCATTGACCAATTACAGCCATGGGAGAGTTGAAAGATCAATTAAAAATATGTGCTGACTAAATAGTTTCTGTGGGAACGAATTGATCTAGGCGACTGTTTGTCGCCGACAGGGTGTGGTTGGGATGTTAAAGTACTAAGTGATATTAAGGACATTTGAAAAAGGTAATTCAAGTTATTAAGTTTAATTGGGGTACAAAATATAAGATTTAAGTTATATTGACGGGGTTAAGTTATGATATGTCCTCTCAGTTAATGTCTTGCCGATCCATCAAACAGTTCCTACGTTTTAAAAGGCGTCAATACATTCTTTCCCACAGAAATTGCAGACGCAGCAGACTTTGTTTTGACTTCTGATCCACTCTTCTCACAACCATTAAAAATAGTAACTTTTCAATTAGACTTAAAGATGTAAGGTTGTGTGTGCTCTTTGTGGCGGGCCGAGCAAATATATATATATATATATATATATATATATAATATATATATATATATATATATATATATATATATATATATATATATATAATATATATATATATATATATATATATATATATATATATATATATATATATATATATATATATATATATATATATATATATATATATATAATATATATATATATATATATATATATATATATATATATATATATATATATATATATTATATATATATATATATATATATATATATATATATATATATATATATATATTATATATATATAATATATATTATGAATTCAATTAATTATGAATTCAAAGTCCAAGCATTTCCAATTTAAATGTAATAAAAGTTAAAAATCTATGTTATTAAAATCGACAATTAAATTTGTTACACTGAGTTTTAATATTACTAATCAAATTTAATTTTTTCGTATCAATGTTGAAATCAAAGTCGCGCGCTAAAGCAAGCGATGAAATCTTTTCATCCTATTCCACGTTCCTAGCACAACACCGGCATCGGGGTAAATGTCCAGACCAAATGATCCAGCGCATGCGTTTGATAAAAACCTAGGATTTGGCGAGAAAACCGGCCGCTATTGCATCGCTTGGTGGTCGCCAAGTTGTTGTTTGTATTTTCCAAGTCTGGACACCGGCATATACTTTTAATGTATGCATACCCGCTAGAGTGGACCGGCAAAATGAGTAAAACGGGTTTGTAAAACGAGTAAAAAAATCTATTTCTCTTAAACGGGAGTTAGTTTCAACACAAAAAAAGACTTTTTTTTAAACCGCCATCCCCCATTTTTTTAAAATTGCAAATGAACCATGCTGAACTTTTTTTTGTAATTCTAGAACCCTTATTATAAGTGACTTTGAAAAAATAAATTTCTCAAGTTTCTTATACCTGAAATTAAAAATTATGGTAGAACTGCCTATACATAGTTTCTAGATATAATGATATACCAGATACAATATAATATATCATTGAACAATAAAACATTATAAATTGTAGTTAACTACTTTAAAATATAGTTATAGCAATGAGAGATAAGTGCAAGAGACGGTAGGGAATTAATAATTATGATTTGCAAAAATGTTTTGCTTTTCGCGAATTATTGAGTTTACAATGGTGAGTCAACAGAATGCGATGATTTGGATTGTCACTGAATGACATATCAGTGATAACTGATCATTAAATGATCATATCAATCAATGATCTATACATTTAAAAAAAATTATGCTTATTCATTAGTATTAATTTAAAATAGCTTTCTAAAATAGCTTTGAGGAACATTTTATTTGATTGAGAAACAACGTACAATTAGTTCCAATGACTTTAAAAGACACTAACCAATATATTATTATTATTATTGTTTTCCCCTTCTACGAGCTCAGTCTATAAAAATAGAGCCCTCACTGTAATAAATGCAAGATAGTGAAATGAGAAACCTACTGTCTCTGGCCTACTTTCTGATAGTAATATTGATTGCGTACTTGGCGACGAGTGCTAGAAATTGGATGAAAAAAATCTAGGAGCAATTTGTGCCACTAAATTAAAAATCTAAGAGCAAATGCACATTATCTGGGAGCATTTTGGAGAAAAATATTTATTGAAAAAAAAATGCTAAAATAGGAAATCTTGTATAATTCTTTTTGTCCTATATACTCTATAAGCTGCTTTCTCATTTCCCCTTAAGTTACTTTGCTTTTAAAAACCTATATTACTTTCTAAAACTGGCAGAGACAAGAATGGTTCGTTTTCAGAGTATTCATCACTGTATCCATACTGGATTTCCTTGATTGCTTCGGTTTCACGTACTGCGATTTCATTGGTTGCTTCCATTTCCCTCTCACAATGATCGATATAATTGAAAATATTTTTTTATTCCTATGCAAGCTTTCTGTAACAAAGGTTTCGAACAACCAACAGAACGCCAAGAAGTTGGCATTTAAAAGCTTTAATAAGTAAAATATTTTTAGAAAATTCATTTTCAAAGAGCAAACCAAAAGTAATTCCAGGTAAATAGGTAGGTTGGTATATATATTTTCCAGTTTGTGTGCTTGATCCAGAGACCCGCTTATAAGCCTTCGTCAAGTAAGACAGACTCATACAGATTTTTTTCTGACACAGAGAGGGAAAGCACACCCTGGAGGAAGGCGGGAATTGAACCCGCACCAGGTACAGTGAGAAGACTGTTAGCGTAATGGGCTGCAATCAAACCCACTAGGCCACCCGGACCCCTAATTACAAACAACAAATGACAACAAACCGTTGGAACTGTTGTCATCCACAACGTGAAAAAACCACATTAATATTGAATTTTGCTGATATATTAATTTTTTTATTAAAAATTTACACAATAAATTTGGCTAGTTTCATTTATTTTCTTGCGAAAATTCAAAATTTATTTATATTTTAAATAATAAATGTGTAATATTACTAGCTTTTAAATAGAAACAAAACATTTCATATCAACACGCAATCAAATAACCTCTTTGTGAAATATATTTTACGTCATTTCAAACTGATTTATGTCACAAAAATATTTTTCTTTTAATTTATTGTTGTTATATCAATGGATATCCTATGGAAGATGGTTGAACATCTACTGGTTAAATGAAATATCTGCAATTAATTGTATGACTAAAGATAAAAGTAAATTGTGTTGAGAGAATAAATA
The DNA here is from genome assembly GCA_019343175.1 of Oedothorax gibbosus. Lineage (NCBI taxonomy): Eukaryota > Metazoa > Arthropoda > Arachnida > Araneae > Linyphiidae > Oedothorax > Oedothorax gibbosus. The sequence continues at coordinate 2,586,865 of CM033272.1, forward strand.
GGTAGTTTTTGATCAGTTTTTTCTATTACTTTAATTCATAAGAAACACGATTGGAAAATTTAGGTTTTTAATAAAACAACAACAAAAAACATGAGGTTTTTTTTTAAGTGGGCTACCAAAAATCTGCCTGCTTTATGCCAGGTTGCTTAATTTATACTAACCTATATATTTCTCGAAAATTAAATTCAAATTAAAGTCATATTCTAACATTATTTAGACATTAAGTTGTAATATGATGATATTGACTTCCTTTCTAATTATTTTTTTATACAGGTATGGCAGTAGAGACTAATCTTACTTCATTAAAAAAAATGTTTAAAAGGTATTGCATCAGACTTAAATGCACATTATAAATAACAAAATATTAATCTTAATTATTAATTAATTTATTTCTACCTGCTTCATATGAATAATTGCGGTTTTGTCAATTATTGTGTAGAAATCATATTGTCTTTTGAAATTATGTTTCAGTCCTTAACAAATTACAATAAATAAACAGATTTTATGAGTGAATATTTATTTTTGAATACTTATTTTTAATCTTTATTATTGCAGATAAATTTACTGTTAAATAATATCAACATTTGCATTAGTTTCATTTTTCGCAGGCCGTTTCTGGACAGCATAACCATCATTTGAGTTCTGAAATATAATTTAAAAACATTATATTCAAAACCAAAAATAAACAAATTTTTAAAGTAGATATCAATATTTTCATTATGGTTTAATCTCATATTTCGTTATGGTGAACGTCGAATTACTTTAAACTAAATAAGAAACACTGGGTAACATTGACAAATTTTTATAAAAACTGTAGTTAACCACTTTAGAAAACGTATATATTAATATTGCTAACAGCAATTTGAAAGTGTAAATTAAGTGAAAACTGTAACTACCATAAAAACAATCATATTTTTATTCAGTTTTCGAAGAAAAAAAATTTAGGAAAAATGTTTCGTTTGCAAAGCTCCTCGATAAAAGTTTATTGAAAATAGCAATTTCCCTTTTGAATAATATTAAAAGTTTTTAAGGAATTAAAACACTTTTTTTAATGTAACGCAAAAAATAGGGAAGCTATCATTTGGATATTCGAGTCTTCCCTTTCTAAAAAGGCATCACTGACCGTTGATACGACCACAACTAATCACGTGCGCCAAACTATCAGTCGCAGTGGTCTAGAAAGTCCTCCTCCGGAGATTGGTTTATCCAGGGATTGGAAAGTTACTTTTAAAAAGTAACTCAGTTACAATTATTTCTATAAAAAAGTGACTCTGTTACAGTTACTTAATATGAAAAGGATAACAAGTTATAGTAACTTAATACAAAAACTAATCACCGTTACTTTTAGAAATGCCAAGTTATAATAAAAATTGGAATTTACCATCTTACAGTTTTTTAAAGAGAACCAAGACTTAAAAAATAATGGACAATCGGAAAAAGTTAACGGGAATTCAAGGTTGTTAAAAAGTTGAATTTTAAATGATTAAATTCACATCGCTGAACCGAAAATATCGGTGAAGGGCGTTTTGTTGCTTTGTAACCGCTAAAAGTAATGCCGTTACAGTTATTTTCTAAAAAAATATATCGGCGTTACCTGAAAAAAGTAGCAGTTACAAGTGACGCGTTACTCCAATCCCTGGGTTTATTCAGAGTCGGCTTGTAAAAACCGTGCCAGCAATCTGTGGAGTCATTGTCGACCAGAATTGGCCCGCGTTACTGCTTGGGGTTATATCGCGGGGCAATTACGCCCTTTTAAAAGTGGAAGATTCGTTTAGTTATTTAAGTTTTAAAATATACATAGCTGGTCAAACACATTATAACTCAATTTTGAAACTTAAAAAATTATAATTCATATAACCGGGTGATATATTTTCACTTCAAGTTTGTTTTGGTTTGCTGTTATTATTTACAGTTATCACGCATAGTTTTTGACACAGAAAATCATTAAACCTATTACACCTTATTTAGCTAATTTAATAACACAAAAATTACATTTGTGATCCCATACTACAATTTGATTCAGACCTAGACAAATTTCTGAATGGAAAACGTACAACAAATACAATTAGGAAAATTTGCAATAAAAAATACGATCACCAAATTGGAGCTTGACACTACCTCACCGAATAACTGTGTATTGTTTTTAATAAATATATCCACAGCTACATTAAAAAGATGCAAAGCTTTAGTAGCTTTAATATTGGGACAGTAAATTTAATGCTGGTAAGCATATTTTAAGTTCCAAATAAAGAAGTGATGCTTACACATTTTAAAAAATTAAACGATCTGATAATCATATGACATGATATCTATAATAATTATATTTGTTAATCAGATGATAAGTGCTGTTTTTCTATTAAGATAAATTTAACCAAGACTTTTTAAGATATAAAAATTTCAACTTACCCATTAATATAGTGTGAACTGCTGTCAGTTGACACAGCCTTTTTAATAAGACGTTTCACTGTAAAAATGCAACGCAAATTAAAGTCAATTTACCTCTTCTACGTAAGAAACGCGTTATACATATTATTTTATAACTGTTTTGTTCATATAAGGTGTAAACAAAAGCTATTTGAAACTTTCTCAACGTGTATGTTGTTAATTTGTTGGTAAACTGTTTCACTAACTGATAACTCTGTATTCTATTAAGAAAAAATATCCTAATTTTTCACTTTACTGGAAATCGATTTCCATTTTTATCTCATGCAGTCTCTTCTTTACTCACTACTCACCCCCCTGCAGTCTCTTCTTTCTCTCACTATAAGCAGTTATTATGCAAAACTAAAATCATATAGCTTTAAATTTATATAAAAATTGTCGGATGGGAAATTGTGGACATTGAAAAAAAGATATTTCAAAAAAGGTATTTTCTCCTTTTTATAAGTAATATATAAATATATAGTACTGTAATATATTGTATAAAAGATAAATTCTTAATGCAGAATCGGCATAATCTAAAATGAAAGAAATATTGTATGTATGCCGATAATTATGGAGTATTAATGCACATGCTTAACATACAGTATATTAAATAACAATTGTGAACTTTGAAAAAAGATCTGTCGTATTAGGCTTTTCCCCTTTTTTATAACTACACTGTTAAAAATTGTGTGATTGGTTTCACCATGATATTGGTTCCTAGTAGCTGTAACGGCTGTGTGGTGAAATGTTTCACCTTTTTTTGGTGTTTGGTTGAACTATTTTTCTGGATTTGGAAACAAAAATGTGAGAAATGGTTCAACCGAATACCAAAAATATATTTAACGTTTCACCACACAGCCGTTGCAGCTACTAGGAACTATATGTTTGGTGAAACAAAGTGCCTAATTTTTAACATTGTAATGAAAGAAAACTTCTTTACGTTTAGGAACGGCATCAGTTGAAATAAAATATTATACTTTATTTATGCCTATAAATATAAAGTATTAAGACAAATGCTCAACACCTCCAAAGTAAATTGTAACTGAATTGAATGCATTTATTTTCGATTTTAATACAAATCTTCTTGGAGCCACATCTGATCTGCGAAAACTAATAAAATAATAAAAAGACCGCGCACTAAATGGGGAACAAAACTACATTTAAGTAAAAAACAAAAGTTAACTGTAAACATGTAACATAACATTGAACTACTAAAACGTGTTATATTCTTAGACGGCAAATATAGCATTACCATAGAGAAATTTTTTGATGTAAAAAAAACTAATTTTTGGGTGAAGTTTAAAAAAAGAACACTGGATTGTACAATAACAAATTCAACTCAAGCAGACTATTTCTATAGGGTCAAGTGGGGTAAGTGTGATAGGGGGTAAGTGTGATAAACAGCTCTGGTAACTTTGGGAATCATTCTAAAAATCTGAAAGTTTGCAATATATAACATTAGACCACTTATACTTAAACTAAAAAGAAATATTGACTTTAAATAATAGTTTAAAGATAGTTTTGAGCTTTTGAATTTAAGTGAAACTGTCTTTTTTTTTCAAATTCGAAAGGTTTTCTTCCAAATTCCATACGTGTCATATTTTTATAAAAATCATGTTTTTCTTTCTCTGTTAGTAAAAAGAATAAAGGTAAAGATATAAAACTATTTTGGTTTATTATTTCACATGTTGTGAAGTATGGAAGTACAATCACAGTTACCCATCAAAATATTAGTTGTGGGTAACTGTGATAAGTGTCATGGGGTAAGTGTGATAATCCAAAACACCCCATTTACCTTGCGTAAAACATACATAAATATGAAAAAATTATTATATTATTATTAAATTATAAATTATTATAAAAAAATGAATGAAAGAAAATGGCATTTCATTTCATAATATGCGAGAGGATTTTGAATTAGAAATACCAAAAACTGACTATTCTGCCGGATGCTACATTCTTGTTGCCTTAAAAAAAACGTACGGTAAAACACTTTTTGGGACAAGTTCAGTCAGTAAATGAGGTGAATCGAGAAAGGATTACTGTAAAATTTCTTAAATATGATAGCATAACAAAGACATTTTCATGGCCAAATATAGATGACGTGTATATAATTGATAATGACGATATTGTTTTGAACCTCCCATGTCCAAATATGGACCGAAGAGAACGTCTGAACTTTTCGCAACATTTTGAAAATTACAATCTGTAAAAAAAGCAGTCTAACTAATAATAAAAATTGGACAGAACCATAGGTAATTTGACTTTAAATTTTTTTGTTTCTTTTACATCCTGACTTTAGTTTATTATATCACAAGATGAACCAAAAACGAAAATTCTCAATATTTTTGATTTTTCTTATCCGTATATTTCTAATAAGATGTAAAATGCTAATAAATTTATGTTTATATTCAATTGTTAAGAAAAATGTATGCTAGGTAATTTATATGTCTTGAAAACACTTATTGCAACTGAAATCACACTTACCCACATCAAAATCACACTTACTCCTATGTGGGGTAAATCACACTTACCCCTATGTGGAGTAAGTGTGATAAAACAGCAATGGATTTTGAAATGCAAATTTTATTCATTTAAATTTGGAATTTAAACATATAAATTTTTTCCTACATAGGCATGTTTCTTATAATAATTCACTACCAATTTTAGGATATGAAATTTACTTGAAACAGAGAACAAATTTTTTTAATGAAAAATGCAGAAACACTATCACACTTACCTCCACTTGACCCTAAAATAAATAGTTTCTAAAAGCTTTCAGTTAAACATGGTCCTGATTTCATGACTCGATGTATGACGTAACACAAAATATTGCGGTTCATTTGGGGACCATTATGGGTTGTTTCAACAGTTTGCATTACCACTTAAGCCCTTCATTAGCAAGCTTCTACGAATGGATATAGAGTATTCACGACAACCAGTAGTTTTCTAGAAGTGGTATACTTTTAAATATAGGACTTACAAAAATAGGGTGACCCGGGGTAATTATTGAACAAACATTGAACTTTTACCATAGCTCCCACATTTATGTAACTTTCTAACCAGTATTTTTTTTTTCGTAATGACTATTTTATATATCTGTTCAGGTACCATCGTTGAACTTTAATATTTCCTCTGTAGAAGTGGAAAAAAAATTAACATGTCTCCAAAAATTACCCCGCTAATCGAGGTAATTGTTGAACAGTAGTTTTTAATCTTTTCTGCAGAGTATTTAGACTAGCTACAATGGGTAAATTGTGTAACATGGGGTGTACTGTAGTACTGTATATTAGATAACTATTTAACACCACATGTCTCCTGTAAAAAATGTATAACAGTGAAATTTAGTAAAAATTACCAAACATTTTAATTTCTTCTTTTTCCAAGTTCAAACATAGTGTTATTTAGTTCCACAAACTATACCAAGTAAATTTAAGTATATTGCGATGTTGTCTGTTTTAACCCATAGCATGTCAAACAATTTCCCCGCTTTGTCCAATAATTAACCCGCAAATAAACATGCATGTCATAACGTTACTATTCATCCTAAAATTATGTTTTTCAGCATAAACCACTTTCAAAAACATATCTAAGATTGGCATTACAAAATTCTAGATCATGTAAAAGAAAACAAAAGTATAGACAGTCTGACATCGATTTAACAAAAGTTTAAACCATGTTTTTAACGCTTTGTGTTATTAATATATTTTCTGAGAAAAAAATCCTTAACTAAATCCAATAATTAATGAGATCATTACTGGACATGCAATTAACAAATTGTAGTTTGTTAGACAAAATAAATTATGATGCAATATGGTTGTTGGGCCCTGTACAATAATTACCTCGATTTTCCGTGCCCAATAATTACCCCTGGCCCCCCTTTAGGATATTCTCATTTTCTTAGAACAATAGTTTCAATGGGAAATACGTTGAGGTCTTATTACTTTACCATCCTATAATAACGCGATTCTGCAGTTAACTTATTTTTTTTAGGAAAAGGTTAAGCGAATCGAAGAAAAGATAGAAAACCATGCTACAAAACAAAGTATGCACTTCTTAGATTTGCTCATATTTTCACCACTTTTTTTTATAGGTTCAATTTTTCAGGCAAGAGTTTCACCCTTTTAAGTTCCCTTTTAATTCTACCCTTTTAAGTAGCATTCTTTCTCAATAGAAATCGCAAGATGAGCTTTATTGATGTGTTTTTTGTAAGATATTTGTTTACACGGGAAGTAAAAAGTTAGTTGTGAATTCGAACCATGGAATTATGTCTCACCTGCGATGACCGTGCTATCTGTCCTTTCGTCAGTTTTTCAAACATCTCCGTCCTCTTTGTATAGGTCATTCATTCGGTTACTAAGAAGGAACACAGCGACCATGAAAATTGCAGCGAACCCAGTGAACAGTGCAGAAATCCCGTGCAGCAGGTAGTTGAACTTGGTGATGTCGTAGAACCAGCAATTCCCGGTCTGCCCGCAGTTTTTTTCCCACACAAGACATGCTGAGTCGACTATGGCTCCGAAAAATACCGGAAATAAAGCTGAATTGGAACAAACTTTAGTGTATTCGGGAATTAATTGCATTTTAAATTCTGATGTCATACCATTTTAACAACAACATTTTTTTTTAATTCAGTCGGTTAAAACAGAATTTATGTAAAAAGGGTATGGGCATGACGGACAGCATTCGTCATGATGCCAATACCTGCTTTCCCTTTTATTAATTCTTTCAAATAAAAAAAATGTAGTTTAAATATCGCCCTTCAAATTGAGTTTTATTTTGTCATGTAAATCATTTATAAAAAAAGTAATAAAACTTAGTTACCAAAAAGGGATAGAACTGTTTCAAACATCCCCAAAGCTACACTTTTATCTTCGGTTTCTATGCATCTAGTAAGAAAGTAAAATTATTAGTTTAAATACACACACACAAGTTTTTAAAGCAGGAAAATATCGCATCATGCAAGGAAAAAAAATTTAGCAACAATACATGTTTGTATATCTCAACTGTAATATCGATCAATTGAAACATTGATTAAATCCCTAGTTATTTAAATGCCAAAGATATCAGAATTTTAACGAAGTCATGCTTGTCTGATACGTTACTTTCCGTAACACGGTGATATGTAATAATATGCATATCCGGGCATTATTGAAAAGTTTCGCTTGCGTTCTTTGTTTCAACGCGAAACAATTATTCAACTGACAGAACACATAGATGGGAATGTTTTCTATTTTGATTGGTTTTGTTGAAAAAACTTTCCAAGGGTTTTTAGGCTGATGATCTCGTAGTTTTTAAACCCCGCCCCTTTTTTTAGTTTTTTTTAAGAATACCATCCTTGTGTGTTTTTAATTAGAAATAATTGCTCGAGATAACCGCCCGTACTCCCTTCAAAATTGGTTCTATCCATTAGACCTTAAACATTAT
>CM033272.1:2599715-2699602 GCA_019343175.1 Oedothorax gibbosus
ACAGGCAGGTGGCCAAACACTATACATTGTAGTCATCTAATTTTTTACTTTCGAACCAAAAAAAAAAGTATTTTCAAAATCAGGTACTTTGGATCGGAAAATGAAAGGGATACGGACGGACGGGCAAAATGATGGACGGACAGGCAAACGATTAAAAAGTATAAAAGAGATATGTGAAGTGCTAGCTTCCAAACAGAAAAAGAATTTTGAAAATCGGAAGGTTAGCAGTATAAGTAGGTCTTTTACGATCCACAGACAAACAGACAGACTCTTTCTTTTATTATTATAGATATGTGTGAACTTGATAAATACAGAAGGTTTTTTAAAAAGGAAACATTAAAATAACGACCTTGAAAATACTATAGTATCCACAACAGGTGCTTCTAAGGTTGATTATGATATTTGGTTTGGTTTTGGTTTAACTATAGTGGCACTATAGCTACACGTGTGGTATTAAATGTTGATGCATGGTATTTACTATTGCCGTTATGTTGGAAAAGCTCTGAGAAAACATAAATTTTAAAAATGTATTTTTTAATAAGTTACGCCCACAAAGCAATTTTCGGACTTTAAGTAAACTATAAACTATCGAATATTATAAGCTTAGTGTCCATCAAATATATGGTTCAAAATTAGGAAATACCCATTTAAAATCAGAATTTACAAACTGTTTTTGTATAAGAAAAGTAATAGTGCAATTTGACGCCAAATCAGGTGTAAATGCAGAAAAAACAATTGAGGGGAGGTCAAGAAAGTTATTTACCCCCTCCCTAGGGGGTCCAGTCTTCAACAGATACTACACGTTAACGCGGAACAGATCGTTAACTCCGAGTGATAGTGAGCAAACTCACGAGGGCTCCTATCGGCGTGGCAGAGCAATTGGGGGGGAATAGCCCTGAGGAGTCAACTAAACGCGACCGAGGGCGACATCAGGTGAAGATATTGGAACTGCTATAGAGAGAGGGTCAGAGATCTTGAAGACCAGCAAATCACCATGTTCAATTCATTTATTGACGTTTTCATCCTGATTATCTCTGATTTTAACCCTTTTATAAATAAATAGCCGATTGGTCACTTGGAAGCTACCTTTTCTAAGCCCCTACCTTGTCAGCGCATCTCTCACTCAATTCGAGAAGACAGGATGACACACTTAGTTTGCAGGTATTGAATAACGTCGCACTAAAGCTACAACTAAGCTATAAGCAACTACTGTAACTCACCACATAACTTCTAGTTTCCGTCGTTATCAACCCAACTAAATCCAATTTAGTTGGTTGGTTGGTTGGTTGGTAGACATATATATTCAGGTTTGTGTGCTTGGTCAGCGACCCGCTTATAAACCTTCGTCAAGTAAGACAGACACAACAGACAACACACACACATAAGTGGATCCATCTAATTTTTAGAGACAGAGGCCAACTAGAGGATCCCCTAAATCCAATTTATAAAGTGTCGTTTGGAAAATTGAGTTATAGCTTTTGTAATAATTTTTTTTCCAATTTATGTTGAAATGTGTAGGTTTCTTTTAGAAGCCACGGTGAATGATAGTTATACAAAAAATTACTCACTTAATATATTATTAAAAAGTAATTTGCATAAATAAAAGGTGAGTACAAAAATTAAAAGCAGTTACAGTTGGTACAAAAGTTTATATGGGATATATTAACTTTTATATCCACCTACCTATTACTGTTAGTCTCTGTTGGATGTCATGCCTAGTAATTTTTTTGGTCGGTACAAAGATTACTAGGCATGGCATCCAACAAAAACAAACATTACCAGGTAGGTCGGGTGTAATTTTTTCTGACATTCAGATAATCAGCCCCACTTCGGATAATTAAAGTTCTACTATAGAACTTCAAAACTTAGATTAGAAATTAATTAAACATCGCATACTAGCTATACGTGGATTTTTGTCGACGTGCCTCGTAATTTTGAAATGCCGTCAAAAAGACGATGCTTATATCTGACTGGGAACCAATTCGCGATATCGTACAAGACTATGGGCCCCCCCATTGCACCACAATGGATTTAACGTGCATAAAACCTCTCTAAACGATATATATTTAATTGATATTATGATTTATAGGAGGACTACTTTCGATCCTCGGATCTCTGGGTTTTAAGGTCAACTTGTTTACAGCTATACCTCTGAAAAGAATTTTATATCCTACCATTAAATAATTTCATGTATATGAAAATGTAATCGTTATTTAACCGGCTCATCAGCGCCCAGCAGTATGGAAGTGAAACAGAGGCTCCGAGTGAAGGCGCCTTTTTAGGTATCGGCTTAATCCCAAGACAACACAAAATGACCCACTCCCCACCTCAAAAGAAAAAAAGACACCATGCAACTGCTGCAAGTTTTTCCACCTTCCCTTTAGATATACAGATCCCCTTTAGAAGTATCCCCCCCTCCCCCCTGTACCTGCCCGTTGTATCGTATTTCGAAGAAGTATTTGAACCTATGCATGCAGTATGCACCTCATGAAAGTGCGGAAAACCTACGAGAAAATGAATCTAGGGTTCATTTTTTTTTTGGAAAAAGGCGCCACCGGCCTGAGGGCCGATGGGCCAGTCCGGGCCTGGGGTGCGGGTTCTCATTAAACACACAAAACGGAAAATACATGAACCAACCTACCTAATCACAAAACACGGAGTTCTTCATTGTAAAGATTCGTAAAAGGTTAGTATTTATTTAAAATGCATTTCAAATTATTGACAACTCTATTATGTGCCTGTATGTTTGTTTTTCTCTTTAATCAATTGTATATTTTTGTGTGTTTTCTGTGTTAATACTGTTGAATAGATATGTAGCGTATTAGGTATACTGCTGGTTCGTTCTATGTTAGGCAATTTGATTCCGGTGATCCAATGTGACCAATAATAGTATACTTTTTTAATGCGAAAACGATAAAACGATAATTAAAAAAGTTTTTAAGTGTGTTTCAACCAGGGCCACTTGAGAATATTTACCGTAAATATCCTCGATTACACTAGTTGATGCGTTTGACATTAGTGTTTGAAATTACGAGGTAACAACTTACTCAACCAGGTTCCGATGCTTAGAATTTATTATTGTTTTTAGTTTGTAAACATGTGCAAACAATATTTTGAGTTTCGATTTCGCGTCTTTCAACATAACTTTTATGTGTGGGTTTAAAAAATATAGAAATATTGGACAGGAGAGAAGTAGGAGATTAATTCGAAAGAGAGATTTTGGAGATTTTGGTTCCGAAATACACTGTGAATCTTTTTTTTTCCTTCAATATTTTAGAAACATTAGATATTATAGTTTTGCATACATATAGACAATTTTGTGTTAAATAAAATGCCTTAGATATTTCAAAAGCTTTACATCGATGGATTTGAGAACGTAAAAAAACAAATGGGGAAAATAACTATAACTTTTTTATTTACATTTGGATTAAAAATACTAATAACAAAATGATGTAGTACAATCGTATAAAACATCCTAAAAAGTTTTTTTAAAAATGCATCTGCTCAAATATGATGAAACTAGACAGATTACGACGCAACTAGAGCAGTCCAAACAACAAAATATATATTCTCAAAAATGACGATGCTAAACTCTTAAATAAAGAATAATAATCCTCAATTTAACGAAACTAGAATGACGAAATATTTCCTTAAATTCGACGAAATTCGAATCCTCGTAAAAATGACGAATCAAATTTCCTGACTTTGAGGAAAGGAGAACTCGGAGCATTTGTCAGTAATGAAAATTTGGTCGTTTTTGCGTATTCGTTTCTGAGAAAAAATGTAGGAACTGTAGGAATGAGAGAGAGAGAGAGAGATACACTCGACAATTAATAATCGATTTCACATTTTACCTCGTTTATTTTTCCAGTGCATCCTGCGTGGCAAGGCGAGAAAAAAGTCGTTTTACCGTCTCGTGCGCAAACTGGTTCGAACACATTGGTCGAGCAGCTGCAATTGGTGTTGCACGAACCTTCCAAAATTAGTCTGCAATTAAGAGAAAACAAATGTTGAATTAGCAACTTTATTAGCAATTTTGGCAAACATTTAAGATTTCTCAAACGACCATAAAAACCAACATTCAAAAATTAAGTAATTTTCTGAATTCCTATCTACCCTTCATCTTTCCATTGTCGTTAAAGAAGTACCTAGCTTCCTTGGGAAGTTAGCCGAAAGTTTATTAGTACAAGAAGCATAAACGCTGCAGAAACGGAGAAGGGCTCCGTCTCATAATCCTGTACTCGGCAGAATTTAACTAAATTTCTTAAAGAAAAAATTTTATGTGTTAAAACTGAATATATCGAGTTTAATAAATGAAATGAAGCATTTTCTAAAACCGAATTAGAACCTAAATCAAAAATATTTCTCCATTTTTTAATGATAAGGACTATACATATACACATACATACACGTATATATATATATATATATAATATAAATAAATTATATATATATATATATATATATAATATATATATATATATATATATATATATATATATATATATATATATATATATATATATATATATATATATATATATATATATATATATATATATATATATATATATATATATATATATATATATATATTACGACATTCTTCAGCGCATATGCACTCGGGCGATAGGCACACGTGACAACAGCAGTAACAAATGGACTGGTGAACCGTTTCTGATTGCGTCATTCATTTTACTTACTTTATAAGTTTTTTTTTTTCGTAGTTTCGTTTGCAAATCTGATTTTAGTACTTCCTCATTGCAAACGAGAAAATAAGTGAACATTAAAAAAAAAATAACTTACCCCTGTTCATTCAACCCAAAGTTGGACATTTGAATGATTTCACATTTGGGTACCATCAGAAAAAGAAATCCCAAGGCTCTAATAACTATGAAGACCGTTAAGCTTCCAGTCAGGACCTTAGCGTTTGGTTTGAATTTGTAAAGGAGGTATCCACCAATCGGGGTAGCTACCATAAGGGCAGAAAGAGACGGAGTTCCTTTAAAAAGACAATAAAATATTTTTTTAGTTATAAATTGATGTTTTTGATTATACCTGTTTCATCACGTGAAACAGTTTAAAATACTTAATTTACATATAATAACTTTTGTCATACATGAGGTTTACACTTAGCGTATAAAGTATGTATAATAGTACAAATTATTAAAGATATGGAGGAATATTTAATTTACAAAAGACATCGCACAGTGGGGCAAAAGGGGTGAAAACCTGGCCAAAATTCTGTAATTTCTCCAATGGGCTAAAAACATCATAATTAGGTATTTAGTATGTTTTTAGAAGTGTGCGGCTCTAATTTTAAATATTTAAAGTAATTTAGACTGAAATTATCACATTTGATTCATTTATTTAAACCCCTAATAAAATGATATTTTTTATTTAAATAATTATCTAAAATTAATAATATCCGTTTTCAAGGAATAATAAGAACTAGTATTTAATTTAAAACTCAATTGACTATATTAATAAATATAAAAATTAAAATCTTATGCAAAAAAATAAATCATTCATACCTTATCGTACGCACATTCGCATGCCACACCATTATAATTCATGAATACAGTAGAGAAAACACTATATGATTTCTAAAATATTGTTGAATTCTTTTGATCCACAAAAATAACACCTCTACGGAGACGTGGCAAGATGTAAATGCATTACAAATTTTACCAACCATCATTGTAAATATAATATTATGATTAATTTGTAGACTTTATGAGAATTTGTAGGTTCTTTAATATTACTATTGTTGGAATGAGATTGCAATATTTGGTTTTCGGTGCATTCTACTATGTGTTTTGCAAATTCTACTGATTCTTCTATAAACTGTATAAGTATTGGATGATAGAATCGAGGTGATGCTGGTCTAGGATTCTTCCAGATTATATTTTTTAGATCATTATCTTCGAAATACAGTTCAGTGGTACACTCGAAATAAGAAATCTATTCGAATCTGAAGATTTAGTGGATTTGAATTTCTGTTTATATTGGCTTTGACTTGAGCTGCCATCATATCCCTATTTTGAAATAAGTTTCAAACATTTTAGCTGCTCATATTAGTAATTGCTCAATTCATTCAATGTGCAGTCTATTATTCTTTGAGCTGTATGGTCTAAAAGAGCTTGAACATTCACTTCAACCTTTAGTTTTTCAACTTCATAGAAGTTGATTTCAGGATAACTGTTTTTCTTTGCTTTTTGTATGACTTTGTACCAGGAAAATAGTGACTTCTGATTCTTTTTGAGTGACTTCTGATATTGTCATATTGGTGCCTGGTTAATTGAGCCTCAATTAACAAAGACAAGGCTCCATCAGCTGAGATAGTTTCAGAAATTTCCGCACATAGCTATTCTTTATCAGAAAAAGATTTGCGGTATTCGAATGCTCTGAACGGGGAACTATAAATATCGTATATTTTATGAATTTAGAAGCATATATCTCACCAATAGCTCTCAAAGTAATTTGTGCTACAGAAGCTAAAGTTCCTGGAGTGTATTTTGTACGTAAATGTTCCGTTTTCCTTTGTTTTTGGCCTTTTGCTACTTTCCAGGAAACCAGATGATGGCCGTCCTAAACCTTTGTTCGCAAAAAATGTCACGAGAATTTTCTCATCTAACCACTTTTTATTTTTAAAAACAAAATTTTGCGTTACTCTATTAACCATTAAAAACTCTATATACGGCTGTCCATATCGTTTTAGAGGTTTTATAAAATGACTGTGCAGGTTTTTTCGATTTTAATGTAAGATTTTTACGGGCATTTTGTCATGTTCCAGTAACTGTACTTTATTATTGAAGGGCTATTTTGGAGGTAATCTTGAAAGCATTTTGTAGAATTTCCTCATTTTTATCTATATGCGAACTACTTGAAGACCAAAATTGAAATTTTTTTCGAGAATGTTGCAGAAAATTTACGAAACATTATCCTTTAATAGAGCGCAATATGCTTAACGCTGAGTTCGGCTGTAGTGTGCTTGGTAGACTTATGTTAATAAAAAACGTAAAGATCCAGGATTCAGTATACTAACATAACATAAGAATTACATAAGATTCAGTAACTAATTTAATTTTGCCACTTTTAAGTGATAAACAACTTTATTATGGATGTCAAAAGAATAAAATATACAAAAGGATCTGAAAAAACCCTTATGAATTTAACATCAAACTATTCACAAAATTTTTTATAAAATTATTGAATATCTGCCAAATCAAATGCACCCAACATAAGGTTATTGTCAAAATATGACATTACTTTATCTTGAATAATTCATAATAGTCATTAAAAAGTATTAAACTGAGTGCTATTTCAATGTTTAGAAAACAAAAGCCATAGTACTCATTATTTGCATATTTGACCATTGAAACTTAAAAGAAATTATGCCTTACATATTTTGAATTTTTAGCCAAACGTGCGAAAACGTGCGACTGGTGAAAACAGTTTTGAAAACAACAATGTAAAAGGTTTCAAACTGCGTAGTAGTTTTTAGGTAACAAGGCGTAACTAAATAACAAATTTACTACTTTTTAAATTTTAACACAAAAAATATTATTAATTAAGAAGGGCATTCTCTTTAAATTAAAAAAAAATATTAAAACACTTCCGAAAAATCCAATAAATTTAATTGAGGTTAGACATACCACCAGTAGTAGAATTCATCATATTTTTTAAAGTTTTACAAACAAATAAAATTTTTGGACGCACACAAAGTAAGCAACCGTTTTTTAGAAATTTCGCACTGGAAATGAACTCTCCCGATTTGGTCAACTTTGCACCCTCATAACTCTTCCCAGAAGCCATTAATCTGTCGGGGAGGTGACATATGATACTTCAGATATTTCTAAACAACCCCACGTAGATGGAAACTTAAAAGAGGCACTTTAATTTTTTGGGGTTTTGGCAAGATTTTACACAGAAAAAAATATTTTGTTGAAAGAACAAAAATTTTGTTGTTTCAACAAAATTTTTTGGTCAATATAGCGCCAACAAAAATTTTGTTGTCAGTACCAAATTATTTTGTTGAAATTATTTTGTTGATTCAACCAAATGGTTTTGTTGATTCAACCAAATGGTTTTGTTGATTCAACCAAATGGTTTTGTTGATTCAACCAAATGGTTTTGTTGATTCAACCAAATGGTTTTGTTGATTCAACCAAATGGTTTTGTTGATGCAACAAAAAGAACAAACAAAGTAGAAACAGCCAATAGCAGGCCGAGCTGACATCAACCAAACGGGTTTTGTTATGGTGAAAGTATTCGTTTTGTTGGGACAAGTAAAATATTGTTAAGTCAACAAAATTAGTCAACAAAACAGGTCAACAAAAAAAATTTGGTTCTCCCAACAAAACATTTTTTCTGTGTAAGGGGTTTTGCCCCACTGTCATTCAAACGTGAAAGAATGTTAATAGCTATCAAAAGCTCAAATTTTTTTTTTCTCTATTATAAAACCATTTTAGATTTCTTAAACTTTAAGTAATATTTTGGTGTAACATGATAAAACAAAAAAATTAAGAAAAACTGAAGTAGTCAGCTAAATTGTTACTTAAATAATTAAGGAAATTCTTATAGAAACACAAATAGGCTTGTAACAGAAACTGCCACCTAGAAACCACTTATTTTTTATACATCTCAGGAAACAAATCGCCAAATAAAACATTCAGTTGTAATGTAAACTTCTAAATTGGCTATTTCTATTTACTTTTTTTGAAAACTAAATTAACATTCTTTATCATTTGCTAAATTTAGTTGCGTTTGAAGAATAATTATGTAAAATTGCTTGAGACAAATCCTAATATATGTTCTGGTGATATTTGGTGCTGGGGAAAATGTCGCCAAAACATAAATTGCTCGTGCTTCTTTTAAAATAAGTATCAACATAAAAATCTGTAAAACACGATACTTTAACAATGTTTAGTAATTGCAAAACGTGAAACCACTCGGAACCACATTAATGAATTAAAAAATGTAGTCGCTGCTGCCAGTTCAAAAATAAGATAAGCTTTATTTAAAATTAACATTTGAAATACATTTATTTTTGTCATATGACTTAATTTGTAATGGCTTCATAAAATGTAGCCCAATGTTCACAAAATTATTTTTAAAAAAACTAAGTAATTTTATTTATGAATTTGCAACTGAAGGAACAATGTCCCAATGACTCTTCAATTTGTGATCCCGAAGTTGAAAGTATTTTCATTCTAAGTTTATTCAAATTTGTAATATTCCAAACAACTGAAATATTTACTTGCAATTATTAAATTTCCATGTAGTTATCTAATCTACCGTAATATTTGATTTCTTTTTAAAAAAATATAATTTACCTGATAGTAAGGAAGCTTCTGACGCTGATAACCTGAACTGGTTTTCCATGTACTTTGGAAGCATCATGGTGTGTCCATAGCCGCCATATGACCAAAAGATTTCGTAGATAAGAAGTAATATAAAAATTGGATTTTTAATCAGCCTTTTCAATGCTGCCCACAAACCTATAAAATCATAAATGTTCATGTATACTATAAGTGTTCATTTAAATCTTAAGTTGTTATATATCTCATAAATATTCATTTATGGTCAGTTCCAGTCAAAACTCAAAATGCATCATTTTTATAAACCTAAGATCTGTCAACGTATTGCTTTTCAACTTAAGAGCTAGCAATAACCACAAGTTATAAAAATCTTAATAATGTTAAAATATTAAAAATCGTTACAGCAAAATAAAACAAATTTTAAAAACCTCTGGTTATTTAATTATTAATTTTAAAAGCTTAAAGTTATCGGCAGATGTTTGAACTGTTTTTAAAGTTAATTACTTAATAATTAGCTGATATTATCCTTTTATATTGATCTTATTTTGATTTTAATAATTTGGGCTGTCGGCATTTTTAGTGGTAACTTTATGAGATTTTTTTCATTTAAAAAATGTTAGAGTCAACTATTATGTTAATACAAAAAAAAACAAAAGTTATTTTTTTTTCATTCATAGCACACAAAAAATGCGTATTTTTTAGCCTACTGTTTTTATTCGAAATAATTAATGGACCCGTTGTTGATGAAGAATTAACTAACGGTGCTGGAGAAATTTGTCTGATCGTCCGTCTGTACCCCCAATTCTAAAACCTGTTATATCTGTCTGATCTTAAAAAAATACTTTTTTTATTAGAATGGTAGAAGATCAAAACCCATCTTTTATACTTTTTGTCCACCAATAGAATGTTGGGATACAACGAACAAATATCTCTTTTAAATATGAAGAAATTATTTTGCCGTTAAAAAGAGCATATTAATGTGTCCAAATGTTAAATTTGAGATTATACTGTTCCTAAAATTCCATATGTATGATGAAGGCTCAACACATAACTACATCGTGAGTGCTAAACCGTTCGAACTCTACCCTAAAATACACTCGTTCTGAAACTGGTCACCCAAACTGGTGCTGCCATCTAACTTGCAATTCCGGCAGGATTGTCACCCTCTTCAACCCCAGAGACCATCCGTCAATTCCCATAATATCAAAAATACATGATCTCAATAAATTATAGAAGAACAATGCATTCAGAGCAATTATAAAGAAATGGTGTTCTCAAAAATGAGAAAATTCTCAAATTTGAAGAGTACAGGGGAAAACCCCTTTCATCTGAGGTTACCTTCAACATTCTTCTGTCCGTATTAATGTAGGCTTGGCGAGCAGTTTCGATCGGAAACCGGTTTCTCCCTTGTTTCTTCTTCCGCCGTTCAAACGTCGGACTAATATCTGGCGTGAAACTCGATCATAGAGATAGTAAATCCGTTCACCATGTGATAAGAACTAAGTCAAAAGTGGTTACTTCACACCAGTTTAAGCGATGACTCGTATCTACGCCAAGCAGATCTGATGCAGACATATTTCTAATCAATGACGGGTTTTTTACCCTGTACTCTTCATTTGAGAACACATTATTTTTTTGTAAAAGTGTGCATACCAGTCAGTTTGATTCCCTCTCCTTCCTTGGCCTTGGTCGTCTTTGCCCCTCCCGGTAGCCTTCTGGGGAAAATGGCGAAGGGGGCCGCACACACCAACAGAAGCACCCCTTGCAGCACGAAGCCCAACCACCATCGGCCGATAAACAAAGGGTCTTCGGGCCCGAACCCGGGATCAGCTGGGAAACAAAGATTTTGTAGGTTTTTTTTTTTCTTTTGAGGCCAATGTCCCCCGCTGTTAAACACGGCGCAAATAAAAGTGGCCCGGCTTAGAAGTAGGGATAAGACAAGAAATGGTGCTAAGTCAAAAGCCAATGCAAAAACAGGTTTGCCATGTGAACTCTTTGATCGCTTTAATATTAAGCCCAAACAAGCGCTTGGAGAAATATTTGAAGTTAACTGTCATCTTTACTTGGTCTGATCAACGCTCACTTACTTAACTCGCACTAAGATCTGAACTCGCCAATAGTCCATGTGCAGCTCTATTCTAGTAACAACCAAACCAACCAATGAAAAAACAAGTTTGCCAAGAGAAGCCTTTGAAAGCTTGAATAATTTATGAATTCAACTCGGAGGAATTCAGGTGGCTTCAATAGTTTTTTCTCGCCAAGCATCTCCCTGTATTCTTAGCCAACATGCGGGGGCCACATTTATTTGAGCCACCCTGTAGTAGCCATGATTATCGATTAAGACACCGCTTCTCGTGCTAAGGCACAGCAGATGGGCGGGGAGCCGACCTCCGGGTCTTGCTCACCGTTTAAGGTATTATAGTTTAGGTAAGTACCCCCTCCTGCTTTCTTAATACCGATTGTAACTGCAGCATCTAAAAAAAATTCATTAGCTGTTTCTAAATTTAATTCTCCTTTACTTCTAATTCATTGATCATTTTTATACGATCATGTGTAGCCCTTCAAAGACCCTGGGGTCACACCATCGAGTGTGTAGCACTAAAATAGAATTCAGCAAAAAGAGGAATTTATGTTACCTGTTTTTCAAAAAATTGCATTGAAATGAAACAAAGTTGTACGCATGTTGAATAGGTAATTGCCAAGTATGATACAAAAATTATTAGTTTGACGAGGTTATTTTTTATGAGCAGGATAGTCTTTGTAAAAAAACTCTTTTAACATACCAATTGCTTTACTTCTTACACCCATAACTTAACATACATCTATACACACACGCACACAAAAATTTTGTAGAAAATAATTTTTTCATATGAATGAACAAGTTGGGGGGAGGGGGGAGCTATTCTGAGATCGATCATCCACACACCTTTTCATAATATTGCCCCCCCCCCCGTACAAATGAGACTACAAAACAACACTATAAATGGTCAATAAGGTATATAGACCTACTTGATGGATCTTCATGATATTTTAGAAATGTGTAGGACATCAAATATGCAAGCAAAGGTCCCAGCATCATTGAAGTTTGTATAACACCTACGAATAGTAAGGATATACATGTAGAAGAACTAAAAAAAATTCTACAGCTCACGAATTTATGTTTAGTTAAACTTTTATTTCTTTGTTTAAGGTTTCTTGTGTAGAGCCGAACCTACATTCCAGGTACACTTAATTCTATGTTATAAGTCAAGAAATATTAACTTTCCATTAGTTTAAAATAAATTATTCTAAATTATAACACGCATTTTCCATTTATGTAAATAGTAAAATGTTTCTAATTTGTTTAAAAAGCGACATTTAAAAAGTTGAGGTAATTAAAATCTCGACATCCTGCTCATTTTCAATTTTTGACAAAATTGATGATTTTTTTCAAACATTGATTTTTTCAAACAAATGATTTCTTTCAAACATTTAAAAATGCTTTTAGTAAAAAAAAATCCTTTTATAATAGTTCCTTCAATTTTCAAATGTATACAGATAAATTATCAAAAAAATACTTCCTAGTTTTTTTAGTCTACTTTATAGTTTAAGGGCACTGGGTAGTTAAAATCCTTGTACGGAACGGATAAATTACCACGGGATTTCATTTTAAGTATTTCAAGTTCAAGGAATATTTCAGAGTTAATGCAAAGCTTAATGGGCATGCTTCAGGTCTTGCGTGGCAAAAGAAACGCTGAATGAAAACAAATTCTTTCTAGAGCCCCGATTGGTGAATCGCTATCTCGTGGGAACTTAACAACAATCGGAGAACCGATCGTCGAAAGGCACAGGAATGAAAGGTAGAAGAGATACGTCACCTGGAACAAGCCAATAGGATGGGATAGCGAGTTCACGTTAGCGAGATACAACTGTACTGCTAAAATAACATCTACGTTACAAAAAATTCAAATATAAGTAGAATTTCCAAAAAAATTAAATTTTTATTGAACACAAAAATTTAAGTGAATTTCAAGAAACAGACACAGTTAACATTCATTTTCAGTAGTTGTGCGTGTTTTTTTTTTTATTTCTTAAATTAAAGATTTTAGACTTTTAATCTGCATTTGAAAGGAATATATTGACTTCTATATAGTTAAAAGGTAGACTTTTCGGTAGTATTTCCAAATAAAGTAGAAAACATTTTATCTTTAGTAATATTCTAATCAAAGTTGTGTTGATTTAGAAATCTGACAACGAATTCCAAATTTTAACTTTTAAACGAACTTTAAATGAACTCATCTCATATACATTTTTAGCAAAGAAAAAAAAAGTTATTACCAAAATACATTGGCGCCTTTTCCTTCTTAACATTGTCATCCATGTATGCCATCCCAACAGTGTAGCAGGGCACGTTTCCGCACCCTTTCAAGAAGCTTCCAAGCACCAGGAGCAGTATGGCCTCGATCGTCGGAGGACGATCCTCAGCATGGCAACCTTCCAATTTCCCGTCGCATCCACTGAATTCGGTGCTATTCCGAATACTCACCGATATCAAATTAGTATCAGCACGGTACAAGAAATACGGTAAAGCACATACGAAACAGCCTAAGGAAGAAAGCAGCAGTCCAAAAGCCACCATCCTAGGTCGATGGATTCTTCCTCCGAAGTATCCAACAAGCACCCCAAGAAGTAATAAGGTAATTCTGTCCATCACCAGCATCGATGCACTTAGTTGGCTTTTTAATGCAAAGCGCTTTTCTAAGGTTGACATGACAGCTATCAGGTAAGATAGGTAAGTTTCGTTGAGGATTCCTGTAATGGAATACAGAACGAGGTAAACTTTTGCAGTCGCCCACCGTTGAAGCCACGTCGCTGAAAAGCAAGCGATTCCACAAACTGTATCAGGGTCATATTCGGAAATTGACTCCTTTATTTTCAATTCTGAAGGCGGTATGAACTCTGTGATGTTGTGCGCTTTGACTACAGCGTTTGTTAAATTCGCTTTTTTCATCTTTGTTTCTTGATTTTTTGTCGAATTGGAATTTACAAAATCCTTCAAAGTATTATCTTCTTTCATTTTCAATGTGTCTTTGTTTGGACGCCGAATTTTAACTCAACTTCAGTTTTTTTTTAGTCTTTTTGCTCTGTTATTTTTTAATGATCGGTATTTAGTCGTCGGACCACAATGCAATGTCATCATATATCACGAGACAATGTCATAGTTGTGCATCTGTCACTACACAAATAAAAGTGCGTGTGCTTGTACGGTATGTGTTCCGTTAATGTTATTTTTAATTTTATTTTGTTGCCATTGTCTGCAGAAACTAAATTCATAGATATTATAAACACTAAGGGTGCTAAACACTACATTAGTGCTGGTTACGACTGCTAAGCTGGTTAGTGAAAGAAGTATGCATTTAATGTATTTAACTTTAATAGATTTTGAAGAAATCTTTTTTTTTAAATTGTGATTCTAAGAAGCAGGTTTGTGATAATAATTACCCCTTGGAACAGCTTATAAACATTATTTAAATATTTTTAATTAAAGTTCTTTATCTAGGGCTATGTAACACTTACAGAACTGTCAATTATTAATCAATAAAGTTAAAGAGGTAATTAAGTTCTCTATAACACAATTTCAGAAACTTTAAAACGTAAAAAAGTTATACTGTAGCAACCATTTGAGCATGCGCTATCCAAAACGTGTTAAAAACACAAAATCTCTGTTTTAGATTTTCGATCCCTATCGCAATATTCTCTCTCTCTTTCAGTACCTTATATTTTTATATTGGAAGTTAACACAAATAATGCTTTAAGTTAGCATTTCTATGTAAATAGGCTCTTCTTCATCCCTGTTTCTCATCGGAATAAAACTGATTGTCTGACCATAATACAGTAAAGTCTTTTGCGTAATTTTATTTTATGTATTTAAATGTTATTATATTGAGATAAGTAAACAGTTTTTGCATACAAATATATTGTGTTGATTTTTTTAGACCAACAATAATTGACTCTTTGCTTAGGACCACTTAAGAATTCCTACGTTGCACTGTAAAAAAATCCGTAAATGTTTTCTGTTATTTTTTCGTATCACAATGAAGTAAATATTAGTTTATATGACATTGATATTGTAGAGAGTCCTTGAAATAGGTTGAATGATATCCAATTATTGCTAGCGAAGCAGTCTTTATCGGCTGTCGATGGATTTCTGATCTTCAGAATTGCAACTTTCACTGTGTTTATCCAAATCCGCACCACGACAATCCTTTCCGCTGCCTAGTGGTTAAAGGCGTCGGCATTGCTTGAGTTTGAAACTTCATTGGAGAGCGAGGGCTCGAATGCCACTGTCTTCCAGTAACCTATAGAAATAAATAAGATTTGAGCTGGTATATAAAAAATTATTATTAGTTTATTCACGATAAGAATGGTTTTTGTCTTAGTCTGAAAATTACTTAAAGTCAAGATATAAAACTTATTACATCAAACAAATCGAATAAATTTATATGATTGAGAGCATTTGTTTTTAGTAATACATTTTTTATTATTGGTAATATATTTTACATTAATCCTAGTCGGTGGGCCGGCGACTTTTCAATCTTGGCAACATCTCGAAAATCACGTTTCCCGAACGCTGTTTTCGGTAGTAATTTTTTTAGGTAACCTTAAAAATGATCTTGGTTAACTTCTGGAAGCGTACAAATTACAGTCCGTCTCAAAACTTAAAACAAAAAAAATTATCTTTATTGTTATTTAAATATTTTCGGTGTAACCGAATATTGAAAAATAAGCTTTTGAAAAAAAAAGTTTTTTCCCAGAAAAACTCAAACGCATCAAGGTAAAATGTTTATCATTGGGTATTTAAATAACACTAAAGATGCTTGTTAAATTTTAACCGGTTCAAAGAAACCGGTTTTTCTCAAGAAATTGTAAACTTCAGTTTAAAGATGGAACTTTCGTAACTGTGTAGATGGAATTTATGATGAAAGGACATACTTTCTTGACATTTTTAAAAATGAGACAATCTCGTACTAGGCAGTAATATTTCACATTAAAATAGTACATGAGTTTTTATATTGGCTCTTTGGTATAAATTGAACCAAGAGTGTTAATAAATCTTTAAAATGCCCCGGATATCGTGTTTTCAAATTTATCATATGAAAAACAAATACAATTCAAGCAGTAAAAATGCGAAATGAGGCCGTTAAACGTGCATTAAATTGATTTATCCTCTTCTTAACACTATCGGGAAAGCAAACTACTAGGAATCAAATTACTGGAAAAGCCTGGATACAATCGGACAACCACTTTAAAAAATTAGTTCTGCTGTCAGAATGGGAGGAGTTTATAAGGTCCTGATGGGGTCCTGACCACTAGAAAGTGGATCAATTTGCATAAAATCAAAGTTTACATAAAAACAAATCCCCGTTATTAACGTACACCCATGCAACGCTGGGTTCATAAAACTAATTAGAACATAAATCATTACATGCGCTTACCCAAAACAAACGAAATTTAGTATACGTTCAATCACGTCTGATTAATTTTTAAGTTTTGCTTACCAACAATACATTCTTGTTTTTATATTTATAAGTTTAACACGTTCACGCTGGGGCCGACTTTAATTTGTTTTTCTACGATGCAGCACTCGAATCAATGATGTGCTTCATCTGACGGAGTTCAAATTAATGCGACGCTTCATCTGGCGGAAAGCGATTTTTTCCTCTTCCCACCTGCATACGCACTTGATGTTTGATCAGTAGTACAGTGAGTGCCTATTGCGCAAGTTGTGAATAAATAGAGAAATGTAGAATTATTATGTTAATTTTGTAGAAATTGAATTATATTTATTTAACTGTATCATTATGTTTATGTTATTCAACAAAACTTATGTTTATGACGAACAAAAATTATGTTAATGGTTGATCAAGACGAGCAAAAATTATGTTAATGGTTGATCAAAACTAACTGTGCTTCTAATAGCACAATCTAGTGTGTAACACCAGTGGTACGCGCCGCCCGCTGAGATAATCTAGTGCGGGCCACCGGTGGCCGGCGCCGGTGTGAACGTGTTAAATTTGGTATAAATTAATGTAAGTAAATCTCAAAATGCATATAAACCCTTGGAAATTTATTTCCTATTTGAAACAAATAAGTGTTTTGCAAAAAAAAATAACTTTTTTAATATTAACTTTTAAAAAATGTGTCTTATTGGTTCAAGGTGATATATTAATTTTCATTTTAATACTATAAATATTGATTGTGTTTCGTATAAATATTGATAACCATTTTTTTGTGAAATTTATTCTATGTCCAGTCCACCATATTTTTTTATAAAACATTTATTTGAAAATTCCTTTCTAAAACTTTCAATTTTGGTTTAATAATTACATTCTATGGCATTCGTAATCTAAAAGGCAAAAGATAACAGTTGAAAATCTGAAAGTGCCAAATCGGAAATGTATAATTTTGAATTTAAATAAAATAGTCTTAATCACATAGTCTACTAATTTGAAAATAAGATAACAATTAACAGAAGTGATTGCATAAAATAGAAAACAGCAGGTTTGTGCTGTTCAGTTTTGGTCTCTCTTCCTCAGAAAAGATAATGAGTTACTTGAAAAAGTTCAGCATAGGGCTACAAAACTGATTAAGGGTTTATCTGGTATTGATTATGATAACAGATTAAGATCTTTAAACATGTATTCCTTGTAAAATAGAAGAACAAGGGGTGATTTAATTCAGTTATTCAAATTCATAAGACAGGGAGACATGGTGAGCTTAGGTTTTACCTTAAATAGCCGGACCAGAGGACATGATCAGAAATTGAATAAATCGTGCTTTAGAAGAGAGGTAAAAAAAACATTACCTTTACAATAGAGTTGTCAATGAGTGGAATGCTTTACCAGAGTATGTTGTGTATTCGAAGAGAGTAAAAATTTTTAAAACGAATCTCGATAGTTATTGGAAACTAGTAAAGAATTAGATATATTTTGGACCAACCTTGCTGGGCATCTGACCTGTTGTTGGTCGACAATTTTTGTATTTAACAAACAAAATTGGAGATCGCAGAGCGAATTTGGAGCACCATCTCAAAGTGGACTATTCCATTTTTCTTCTTCTCTCCCAAGAAAAGCTCGGATTTCAGGAAAGCGAAATGTGTCATTATATGGGATTGATAGGGGGAAAATAGATGTCTATAACTCGTGGCCTACCTAACTTGGGTAAAAAACAATGAGTAAAAAAGCAGAGGGAGCGAGGCGCTACATTAAATCATCGCAGCCGCGCCGATTCAAACGAAACAAGAAAAAAAAAAGTTTCAATCAGCCGTCTGGTTTGGCGCCGATATCGCTTCAGTTGGCCTATTGTAAATCGTTATTACAAATATTTTCTTTGTGCGTAATAAGGAACCTTTTTTTAAAGCAAGGTAGCAAATACAAAAAATATAATCGTTACTAATAAAAAAATACTTAAATTGTTTAAATTCTTAATTCTCTTAAGGTTTAATCTTTTCCTGTTTCTTCAATTCAAGTATTAATATAAAAATTTTTGCTAAATTAATTTATAAATTAAATAGTAAAATAAATAAATTATGGTTATGAGATGTTTTCTCGTTAATAATATTATATTCTATTTCATTATTTTGCTTTGAATAAAAAAATAGGGTCTTATAAAAAATAAGGTTTTTCTTATTCCCAATATAAAAATTTAGTGGGACATCACTCCGTAAAACCAGTGTCAGCATGTGCTGACACCAATATTGTGGAGTAAACGTTCCACCAAATTTATATTGTAACAGTGTATTCATAATTTATTGTTTTAGCTAGAACTGTACACACTCTTTACATCCGAGGATGAAAATCAAATGTAGTAATTACTTTTGCAAAAAAATTGCTTTTTTTTAAATTATAACTGTATTGGGTTATTTTTATAAGCGAAAAATAAGAATACATCACAAACATATAATAAATATGAGAGTTTAACTTCTTATTCAAAATTTTAAACCATCATTAGAGTGTAACACCGCAAAAAAAACGCCAAATGTTTTTACGGTATTGTAAAGTGTGAATTCCAAACTTTTAATTACAATTAAAACTGAAGCAAAACCTTGAGAAAAGATATAAAAAAACTGTCCAAAAGTTTTTTTTTAAATATATAAGAAATCGAATTGATAGTTGGAGATTTTTTTCTATCCCTTTATAGAAAGCATTCAAAATATTTCAGAAAACCGAGAAACTGAAAAACTATATTAACAAAACTAAAAAATTTGAATAATGTACACCACAAGTTTTCACTATTCGTACAGTGCGACTTAAAAAGTAACAAAAGAAATAAAAAAAATCTGTATGACAGTTATTGAATACTTGACTTCAATTACCAACCACTTTTTCCAAAAAAATATCATTGTTCAAATCATCTTTTGTTCAGGCAGATTGGGCAAATGCTTTTGATAACTTATATTTTCCATTTAAAGAAAGAATTGTGAATTGCCTTCTTTCTTAAACAAAAATTCATTTTCAATCGCCAATTACACAGTGAATTATGATATAATGAAAAAATCAGCTGACTCTGTCACAATAAACATATCCGATCGAGACGGCAACCATAGAACGCGAAAAAGAAACAAGGATCCGTTTGTTTGAAACTCTTGTAGGGTAATATTTACATACAAAATGATCTGAATATAATTTAACCAAAATACTCTTTTCATTCTGATAAAATTGCCAAATTTTCTCAAATAATATTGAAATCTGTTAGACCTTAAACGAAATTAGTGTTTTAAAAATGTTTTCTGGATGGATTCGCAAATAATTTATGGAACTCTTTACATCCGTGGAAGGATCTTCTCCATAGCATATTTCTATTTACCCAAGTTAGGTTGGCCACGAGTATAGATGAAATATTTTTAAAATAAGAGTACAATTTCATACAACTTATATTCATCGAATGCGCATATATGCATCGGAATAAATTGTAAAAAAAAAGTTACACCAAAAATTGTTATTTGTTTCTTGGTTTGAAATCCTAAAAGCTCTTAATATATTTATTTATAAGAATTGCTGTTTCAACCATTTTAAGATTTGATCATTACATACAATGACATTTTCAGTTTGAATTACTTCATCTTCAAAGGCTGGTTTGTTTTGATAATTTATTTTAAACTGAAACATGATTTGTTATCAGTAATGTATCAGTGTAAATGTAATAAAGTTTTTTTTTACTGCGCTTTTTTCCTCAGTGCACGGTATTATTTCCTGTGGTGACATTATAATATATTTTTTATAATTGCGTGAAAGAAATTCGATTTTTACACTCTAATTTTAATATCAGACGCGTGCGAAAAGTTGTACTTTTTAGAAACAGTGATAAAAAATTACTTTTTTTCACCCAAAAGCAGTGAAAAAAAGTACTTTTTTTCACTCTTTTCATAAGATGCCAACATTTCAAGTAAAATTTCTATTTCATAATATTCCAGAAATCCAGAAATTTATTGATCTGCTTTATTTATAAATATTATGCGCGTGAATTTTATTATTTTTTTATTTTTGAATCAGTATCCATACATGTTCAAATGTTTGACTTTAAACTAAAAAATAAGTTTGCCTTGTGTAGTTCCAGAGATTTATCGATGCCGATCTTCTTTACGTAAAAATATTAGCACGTGAATTATTTTTGAACCAATGAGATATGATTTTTTTCACGTAATTATAAAAAATAGTGTATGAAACACGTGTGAAAAGTAACACATTTTAAAACACGTGTCATTATTTCACTCGCTCGTGAAATAAAATCCACTAGTTTTAAAAAGTGTTACTTTTCACACTTGTTTCACAAATAACTAATGTATGATCGTGTACATAAATTTATAATCTTGTCTCGGAATCTGTTTATATGTCCTGTCTACGTAGGGTAGGGTAGGGTTGATACATATATATTCCGGCTTGTGTGCTTGATCAGAGACCCGCTTATAAACCTTCGTCAAGTAAGACAGACACATAAAGAATTTTTACTGTCACAGAGAGAGAAATTACACCCAGGGCAAAGGCGGGAATCGAACCCGCACCCGGTACAGTGCGCAGACTGTTAGCGGAGGCAGCTATCTTAACCACTCGGCCACCCGGGCCCCCTGTCTACGTTATATAACCTGCTTTCATGCACTGTTCTGAAAATCATGTGATACTGAATAGCATTTTTAACTCACAACATACTATCATCGTTGCAAGGCTTTCCTTAACGTTTTTCGATTGTACAAGTGTATTTTTTTTACGCTAGTCTTGCACATACTGTAAAATAAATTGTTCATGAGATTCATCCTCTCTCTCTCTCTTTCGTATAATTTAACTCTTCAACTAACTTCACTCCTTCTCCCCGCTATATTCTTAACGATATTTAGGGATTATTTCCCTTGTTATTAGATAACTTTCTTTATTACACCAATATACTGGATATAATACCATGAAATGTAGCTTGATGTGGAATTTGTTATACGAATCTCTTATATAATCTTTCTTACGAAGTGGTATCTTTCGCATGTAGGAGGAATATGTGCTTTCCTATAAAGAACTTCCCATGAGAACTTCATCAATTACAAGGGAAGCACTTTTGTGTAAATTCAGGTTGACTTCCACATATATTAAAAAAAAAACAATGCAATAGATGCCAATTTAGCGCCTGTTACTTGAATCTTCATTGAAACAATAAGATTTTTGTTAGGCATAATTCAGTACAATTAACTTCATATGCACCAATTAACAAATATTCAAAGCTCAATCGAAGTTGCTGAAATTGTCTGTTTCAAAAGAACGCATCAGCTTTCTTAAAACGCAACAAAGTTGATTGAGTAGTTAAATAAGATTTAACATCTTTTCTGCCATCCCCATAATAAGAAATAAAGTTTTTGTTCGTGCATAACTCCAGGCAGTGTAGTCCGTCTCAAAAAGTTTCGACACGAAACATTTTGAATCCCAAAATTTGACTGAAAAGTTTTGGGTGACAAAAGTTGTGGTAGTAAGGATTGGAAAGGTTTAAATAATTATAAATATCATGAGTCACAAAGAAAATAAAAAATAATTTTTTTTTATTTGAATTAATAGTGAAAAGTACCCAAAAAATCTGTCTCAAAAATATAGAGAAAATCAATATAATGCGCCTTCAAAGGCAAAATTTCCCATTTTTATTGCTTGTATTTATTATTGAATTGCATTTATTTTTGATATGATAAACTAAAAAACGCAATATCCCGTGGGGAAAAAAGATTTATTAACACTTATATGGTTCAATTTTATACCAAACAGTCGATATAGCCTTTTTACCTCTTTTACGGTGATATATTAAGGCATATTTATTGCTTCAAATATACAAGTTAACATCTCTACATCCGAACCGGATGCCTATCAGTCCATTCCCTTTAAAAATAAGCCACAAATTCGTGGATTTGAAGACATTCGGTGACCTATTTTCTTGATGAAACATGAAGTCTTTCCCATATAAAATCACAAAATAGCATCAAACTCTTGCACTTAAGTGCAATGCAGATATAGTCATCTCTTCAAGAACTCCAAAAAGTCATCCCTTCACTTATTTTTTCACTCTATACCATTTTCCCTAAAAAAATCTGGCATCCAGGTGGAACGTTCATAATGGTGTGGAAGGAATTTATGTTGAGGACATACTTTCTTAACATTCTTGAAGAGGAGACTATCTCTGCATCGTACTAAAGTGCAAAAAAGAACAATAAGTTGATATTTCGTTATGTTATATGGGAAAGACTGCAGGTTTCATCAAGAAAATCGGTCAAAGCGTGTCCCAAAATGTATTTTGGGACACGCTTTGACCAATACATAGTTTAAAAAAAGACCAAAGTAAGTTCAAACTTCAAATTTAATAAAAATAATCTATCAGATAGCTGAATTTTTTAGAAAAGCAAAAATAATAATACTTTTAATTACTTTGGCCGTAAAATGATACTAAATTGTTAGGCGTGAAGCATAATGTATGTAGGTTTAAAGTCAAAATAATGGGCCCAAGGCTCGGGCTTTGTAGGCCTAGGTGATGATTAGGGCCTGTCGTTACTCACCTTTCAACAGGAGACAAGCGACAACGTTGATCGAAACCCCCATGTCCGAGTCTTGTCGCGAGGCACGTCCGAATGCAGACACAGGTCAAGGAACAGGAGCTGATTGCAGTAATTGCCCGCGTCCTGTTCAGAGGCACAGGATACGGTTGTATCGCTTCAGGATATGGTTGTAATCGCTTTTTCGAACTGCGTCGCCACAAGGTTCACTCACATTATTGACACATCCTTTTTGCCGTATGCAAATAACCGAAAACGAGGAAATCTTGTGATGCCGATGTTTGTGAAGGGAGGCATTAATTGCCTGGTTGTGTAGGATGGAAATTAAATTGTTAAATGCGGGCTCTAACGGGGCCTTCGAGAAGAAGGGAAGAGGAAAAAGATAGTTCATTCGGGCCCGGTCATTTATTCTTGGCACTGTGTCATACGCCCACTGAAAAGGCTTTTACCATGCATTTGGGTTAAAATTTCCATATTTTCAAAAACCAAAAACAACATCTTCATTTGTTTAAATTACGTTAAAATGTAACAAACCCGATATTAGTATGTACCAATTGCTCACAAATATATTTCAGTAACTTTGGCAAACTGTTCTTTTTTGCACTTAAGTGCGATACAGAGATAGTCTTCTCTTCAAGATCGTCAAAAAAGTCTGTGACTTTTTTTTGTCTCACTCCACAGTCCACACCATTACGAAAGTTCCGCCTTGATACTGCAATTTAGGTTCTTGAGAAAAACCGCTTTCTGTGAACCGGTGAACATTTAAACAGTCTCTTTAGTGTTATTTAAATACGTTCGGTGTAACCGTATATCGAAAAATAAGCTTTTGAAGAAACCGGGTTTCCCCTCAAAAACACCAGCATCCAGGTAGAAACTTTATACAGGTGTGGAGGGAATTTATGTTGAAGGGACAGACTTTTTGTTATTTTTAAAAGAGAATACTATTTCGACATTGTCTTAAAGTGCAAAAAAGAATAATAAGTTGCTAGTTTGTGATTTTAAATAGGAAAGACTGCACGTTTCATCAAGAAAATCGGTCAATGCATGTGTCTTAATTCACGAATTCGTGGCAGAACTTTAATGTGATGGACTGATAGGCATTCGCCTCGGATGTAGAGATGTTAACCTGTACGTTTGAAGCAAATGAGCAGATATCTTTCACCGTAAAAGAGGTAAAAAAACTGGCTGTTTGGCATAACATTGAACTAAGTGTTAGGAATCTTTTAAACGTTTCATAAATGCTTGAATCCTGACAAGACTGTAACTAAGTACTGTTTTCATCTCTAGATTTTTTCTTATCACGTTCACGCTCGCGCGGGCCACCGGTGGCCGCAATTTGTCTCTTTGAGCGGCGATGGCCCCCGGTGGTTCACACTAAATTGTGCTATTAATGTAGTAATCTCATTACTACATCATGAGAATGTAATTTTTCAATGATCGTTTCATTTTTCCGGGCATAAATTTTGATATTATACTACTGCGATATACCCCGATTTTCCGATATCACTACTTGTACTTCAAACATAAAACGCGTATTCAGGTATGAACAGGCAAAAATCGCGCGCCACCAGATAAAGCGACGCATTAATTTGAGAACAGAAACACAAACAAATAAAACACAGAAAAACAGAAACACAGAAAATCACAGAAAAAAAATCGACCCGGCGTGAACGTTTATACATACCAAATGATACGTTGTACTCGAACATGACGAAAATCTTTGGGACATTTTATTCTAAAAGAATTTATATTTTTATAACCTTTATAATGATTACACCTGTATTTTGTGTTTTATTATGTTCTAGTAATGGCGATTTAATTAAAAAAAATTTTTTTGCAAAAAAATGAGTATTTAATTGTGATTTACTAACCAAAACAGCCCACTGGCATAATTTGGCATAGTCTTTGGACAGAAATTTTAACACAAAATACTTAATTAAAAAAAAAATTGACATTAATAAGTATATAAAGTATTCATTCTCTTGAAATAATTCAAATGGAAGCATAATTTTCCGTCATGTAAAATATATCTTGCGGGGACATGTTTTGATACGTTTTGTAAGGATTGACCTGTGTATGTTAACACTTATATATTTTATAAGCTTAAATAAACACCATTCCGAGTAAATTATAACACTTATTTTTGAGCGGACATAAAATTCGTGTATACTTACACCTCGTTCGGCATTTCATAAACCCAAAAAACAAGCATAATATTACTCCCTTGTTCAAACAGTGAACAGCCATAAACAGATCTGACTCTCTACGCGCTGCAACTGTTGAAATTATCACTGGTGGTAACTTTTTTAGATTGCCTGTACAGTACCCTAAACAGGGCTTGTTAATCACGAAGTGGCATTGATAAGAAGAATGAAAAGTGAAAATTATATTGAGAGTATGCATTTTTAAGAGAGATGGTTCCATACCTAATGCATTGCATGAAATCCTAATTTCTGTAAAAGTATTGTTTTAAAATTAAAAACTACTTTTCATCCGACATGAAAATCATAACAACACTAAAATAAAACAAATTCCAAGGGGGGGGGGGGAAGCATCTAGATAATTAATGATTAATAAATAAAGTTTAAATATATATTCACCACCCGTCGTTAGTTCATGCTCTTATAGATTGAATTACAGAGCAAAACAAATGCCAACAGAATACAAGTTTTTAAGAAATGCTGGGCTGCTGCAGATGCCTCGTTGGTTACGGATTATTATTAGTTAGATAGCAGAAAAAATTATCTATTCATTCCAAATAATTTTTAAATGACTATTTTATGATTTTAAATACTCTCTCTAAAATAATCGTCATTCAACGTTAAATTTTCCGATCTAATTTCAATTAAAATATGTTGTCTAATTCTTTTAAATTACGCTTATCTATAAGTATTTAAAACTATAAATTGGACTTGGCCTAAAACCAACCGCCACTTGTGAGTGTTCCACTCAGTGCGGTCGCAGTTAGAAAGGCATAGACATGAGGTTCAAGATGGTGACGTCTTTGGTGGAAGTAAATATTTATGAATGAAGTTTTGAGGGTAGTTGTTGTTTATTAAAGAATTGCAGAAGTCAATTAAATGAGAGATTGCACTATTATTATTGTTACATATGGATTTTATTCTGTGAAATTGATAAAGAATGGTGTTGCGATAAACTTTAATGGACCTTTCTTGAATTTCCGCTTCATTGTTAACGAGTGACGGAAGGAAATTCGATTGTTTCCGGAAAGAGCTTTTCCGGGTCAAATCAATACTCTCGGACGAAATCCCTAAAAGTTCTTAAGAGTTATAATGAAGGCCGAACTGTACGCAGATCATGATTTCCGGAAGGGAAAACGGGACACGTGCCCAGGGCCCCCACTTATATGCGCCCCTCCCAAAATTTGCTTGAAAAATACTATTGAGGAAAAATGTGCCAATATTAGTTTCCACAAAAACTACTACTAAATATTTAAACCAACCACCATGAAGTTTTCAAAAGCTACTATAATTATTATATCCTTCGTTATTTTAATGGTTAATGGTTCGTTATTTTAATATTTTTTTTAATACCCTGGTCTTGTGAATAAATATAATGTTTGTATTTAAAATATGTTTTTCGTTATTTTAATGGTTAATGGTTCGTTATTTTAATATTTTTTTTATACCCTGGTCTTGTGAATAAATATAATGTATGTATTTAAAATATGGCATGATATGACAATTTGATATAGGTCTCTGATGTCATATCTTATGCATGTGTTTAAAAAATATGTCGCATATCAATGCTTATACGCATACATTTACGACAATTGTTAAAGCTTTCTTGTTGAAATGTGTCCGAAATTAAAATGAAAAAGAAAAAATCACGTCATAGATAAATAAGGAATGTTGTGGGGGGGGGGGACCCCAAACTTGGTTTTGCCCTGGGCCCCATACGTTGTAAGTCGGTCCCTGTCTGTACGAGAAAGTGCCCTTATCTTTGTGGGCGGCCCTTAAGGTTTAGACAAAAGGCTCTTTCACAAGCCCTCCCGGCAAGGGCGTACCCAGGATCTGATTTAGGGAGGGGCAGGTAACACTAGGGGCCCCTATTTTCTTAATTTTGAATGGGCCCCTTTATGGAATTTTCCTTTGACATCCCCCCCCCCCTCTAGTTAATTTATATAGGGACGTCCATATCACGCATGATGCGATTTTGACGATTTCTGAACTCCCTCGCCCCCCCCTAGTTATATGTGGCTTGACCCCCCCCCCCTCCCCGTAATCTCACGAGACATTTTTCAAAATTCATATATCTGAAAGTTTTTATTTGGACGTTTGATACCTGGTTAACTTAAAAACACATATTAATCGACGTCATACCCAAAACTTTGGTATTCTAAGCTACAGCTGTATCATCTCATGGTGGTGGTGGGAAAGTACTTATAAATATTACATACTATGCACATTTTAACTACTTTTCCTTTGTTAAATGTGAAAATACTTTGAACAAGTATCCTTTGGTCTGACTTGAAACTAATATAGAAAACAGAAATAAACAAGCGTCAATCGAATCTGTATAAAAGAACGGGTCTTTTTTCCCCCTAACACTTTTAAGTATGGTTCGGAAAGCCAGGTTTGCTTAAAATTAGTGTGTTATTTCAAAGTACACTTATTAATTAATTGAATCAAATTGTCCAGAATAAAATTTTTCAAAAAAAGCTAATGTAAAATGAAAAGCAAAAGGAATTTTAACTCTAATTGTAATAAACAAGAAGCAGGCAAGAATCTTGTATTCGAAGTCGAGTTGATGTGACAATTTATAGTGTGTAGAATGGGCGGACCAATCTTTAAAGAAGATTTTTAAATATGTTAAAAATTCTTTTTCTTGAAGAACAACTAATTTATCAAAGCCACCAAGTTTGGTAGAAAATACTTATGTGTCACAAAAACGAAAATAACATGATTTATCTCCTGTTCATATTTCTTGTAAATTATATTTATTTTTACAAAATAATTATTTAGAACTATAAAAACATCGATTTTAAGCACTCAATTTGTTTTGCCAGTTTATTTGCAAATACTACAACCAGCCTATGCGTTCTCTCAAAGGGGCCTCAATTACTTGTTATGGCTTTATAGGGGACCTATACTTATAATACTTGGGGCCTGCCCAACTGCGAATTCGGGGCCTCCTGCAAATTATTCAAAAATCAACGCATTAAATTTCGATAATTATATTAAAGTGCTCAAAGAAATGCAATATTTCAACGATCTTGAACACAAGTAATGTTTTCACAATTAATTCTAAGCTTGTTTCATTTCTAAAAACTATAAAATCTTCTATCTTAATGTTGAGAAGCTAAATTTTGTCTGAAACTTGTTCTTGATTTTGAACGAAATTCGGAGCCCCTTTCATATACAATATATAAGGGCCCTCCAGGGCCCGATCACCGTATAGGCAATTGAAGACAGGGCTTCCTCTTTAAAATGTGAAGCCCCCCCCCCCCCCCAAATCAACCCTTAAATAAATCTGTGCTATCACCTATTGCTTTACCATATTGGATTACGAATATAACAATAGTTATATCAATTTGATACAACAACAATTGCGTAGTCTTGGTTAATGTATGGTAAATTTAACGTTAACCATTAATTTGACACAAGTTGCCCAATATAAGTTTATTGGCCCATTAGTTGTCCAAGTATTAGACAGACGCTGCGTTCAGGGGGCCCCCAGGGCAAGCATCACTTGCATAAAAGTTTTGATCTGGTCCTGAAGCCTCCAAAGGCAGTTGGCCCAATTGGGATCATATTCTGCCCAATTTGAACAAAATACCTAAACTTCTTTTTCATTTAATAATATACATTAATATGATGAGGTTTTAGAGGAAAGTGGCCCCTTTATATATAATATATTGGGCCCCAAGAGGCCAAGTGAGAACCAATCGGGAACATGGGCTTCAATGTGAACCTAATTGGCCCATTTAATATAATATATATTATACATAGGGGCCTCTAGAGGCAAAGTGGGTCCCTGGGCCTCGATTAAGAACAAATGGACTCGATTTAAAAAAAAAATTACCTCCCCTTTCACATAATATATACAGGGGCTCCCATAGGACAAGCGGGTCCCTGGTCCCACTTCGCGCTTTCGGGGGAGGGGCAGCTCCCCCCCTCTGCCTAATGGTGGGTACGCCCATGCTCCCGGACACTCTAAAATGAAAAATCAACCGATTCTTTTATTAATTTTAGTGTGAGTTGAAATGTTAATAATTTACTGTGCACATTGAAGATGATTGGCAAGTTTTCTTGATATGCAGTTTATCTCAATAAAAATATAATACAAATGAAATTCAATGTACTAAACAAGGACAAATTTACACTAAAAATGTATTTTAAAAACTTAGTTAACAATTTCATTCTGTAAGAAAGATATTAATGGTATTCTTAAATGGGTCGTTAATGGATGCTTAACTTTTAAGAGGAGTCGGATGGTTCTATTTCGCCCTTGTTAATTTCCCTAACTTTATGAACATTTTTCTCAGGATTTATATAATATATCATTATGATTTTTTATATATTTTGTTCCTTACATATAACTATTTGATTTAAAGTGAGGATATTTCAAAGAATAAAAAATACTTTTACAGTGATTTTTTTAAAAATTATGAATTAAATAACACAAAAAAAAACAGATTTAAACTTATATAAAAAAATTTGAGCAGAAATATTTAAAATTCCTTAGTTTAAATCAAAGAGCTATTAATGGGAAAGAAATAATAAAGCAATATACACTCTTAAAACAAAAAAGTGAAATTCACTCCTATAGGAGAAGTGCATTTTCGGCACGGAAAGGAGTGGAAATTAACTCAGACTGAGTTAAAACGGCTCGTTTGTTTTAAGAGTGTATGTTTATATCTTTTATAGTTCCTAAGAAAACTGTTTCTAACTGTTGAAAAACCTTATATTTCAGGAAACGCAAAAGGAATATAAGGTTTGGGTAAGAACTGATGTGCAGGGTTTCTCAAAAATGTTTATAAAAAGAAAACCACAAAACAGAAGTCGATAATCTTGGTCTTATATTAAATCTTAAGATATGCAGAATAAAAATAAAAGAAAAACAGGAAATCGATATTTTTAACTCAAACACTCATCCGACTCCCCTTAAAGAAAATGTTCTTACTCAAGAATTCGAACATTCCTATTTCAAAACATCTAGTTAGAGGTCGGTTTCAAGGTTTGTTAGTGAATCTATTCATCGCTTCAATATTAAGCCCAAACGCTTGGCGAATTATTTGCCTGTAACTATGCCATCTTTACCTGTACACTGATCAGATCAACGCAAACTTACACAGCTCGCACTAAGATCCGAAATCGTCAATAGTCCATGTGCATTGTGCAGCTCTAGTCTAGAAACAACCAAACCAAACAATGAAAAACATGTTTGTTAAGTGAAGCTTTGAACGCTTGAATTGTTTTTAAATTCGACTTAGAGTCTTTCAAACACATTCAATAGTTTTTCTCGCTACGAATCTCAATGCATTCCTATCTCTACGCCGGGGCCACTTTTATTTGCGCCACCCTGTATAATGCGAAACTTGTTTTGATAATGAAGTCTAGGATGATGATTATTAATTATATGTTGGAGCTTGTCGTTGGGGGGAAGTAAATTACTCTAAAACTTTATGGAGTATATATTTCGGTTTACTAAAATTTCACCTAATTGATTTTGGCAGAACACTAATCATGTTGTCACATGTAAGCGCTACGTTTGTAGGCTGAAGAGGTATGATGAACAAATAACTTTAATATTTTAATGGTTATACTACTTCAATTCCATTTTTTTTA
Source organism: Oedothorax gibbosus (assembly GCA_019343175.1). Classification (NCBI taxonomy): domain Eukaryota; kingdom Metazoa; phylum Arthropoda; class Arachnida; order Araneae; family Linyphiidae; genus Oedothorax; species Oedothorax gibbosus. The sequence continues at coordinate 2,630,900 of CM033272.1, forward strand.
ACTTTATTATTTCTCGTAACTTGCTTTCCAGCAGTTCACAAAGGCGTTTTTAAGATAAAAAGCAGTTTTAGTTTGTATAGTGTTTTTCTTGGAGTGTAGAATTGCAGAAAATCTATTTCATAAAAAAGTAATAAAGGACCAACGAATTATAAATGTTTTGTTATTGATGATTGTGCAGTGGTTCGTTGGATTTTCATTTGTTATTTGTTTTAAAACAAACATGGGGTAGTTTGACTTTTGCCCCTGTTGATTTAATTTACAATGTCGTCGTTTGCATTTTAGGACAAGTTTGGTTGGTTGGTAGACATATTTTTTCAGGCTTGTGTGCTTGGTCACAAAGACCCGCTTATAAACCTTCGTCAAGAAGGACGGACACGACATACAAGGTAGATGCTGCCATCTATCGCCACCTCCACAACTTAGACATGTCCCTGAAGGGGAGGAAAATAGTCTCCGGGGACCTGTACCCGTGGTAAACTGCGCAATGACTGGCCACAGTACTTTCGGAACCAACAGATTTAACGAGCACGTACTCCGCATATACTCGGTGGATCTTCAGTGGTACCGGGACTCGATCGCGGGATCTTCCGATCTCGAGAACGAGACGCTGACCACTAGGCTCCCCACAGCCCCTTTGACTTGTGCCCCTGTTGATTTAATTTACAATGTCGTCGTTGGCATTTTAGGACAATTTTGTATTTAGAATGTATTATGGTATTGTATTTGTCGGCCCGTCCGTGGCCGAGTGGTTAGGACATCAGCCTAGAGATTCAACCTTCTCAGGAGTGCGGAGGTTCGAATCCCACCTACTGCCAGTAGTCCTATAAATCGGATCTGTGCTGTAAATAGTAGAAAAATCCTCATCACTGATGGGCCCGAGTACACAGGGACAGACGTGCTCGTTAAAATTGTGGAGTCCAAAGCCCCGACGGCGTTAGCGTACGATGTCGCTCGAAGTTCCGTTGGGTGCCCGCTCAGGTGTCGACCTCTTCACTTGACCAGGGTTCTAAATTACGAGGCGTTATTGGCTGTGTTAAAGCTCCTGAAGGAGGCTAGAAATAGGCAGCCGGAATCGATTACCTTACTTTACCTTGTATTTGTCTTCTTCTTTGTACGGATGTAATATTAATGGGTTGTAGACTCCAATGTACAGTTTTTTTCGTGTAGCTCTAGTGCGACGATAATTCAAACTAAACCAAAACTAAACCAATGTACAGTTTTTATTTTTTTTCCCTATGTGTATTTATCTAGTACGGATTTGATTTTATCTTTGTCACTTTTGTACGGAGTTTTTGCACTTTTTAGAATTTTTAGTTCTAACTTGTTAATAATATCTATTTTTTTTTAGTTTTGTGTGTCTGTGTCGGTCGTTATGCAACATTTCGTGTGCAAAAGACATCTGTTTTCGTTTACTCAGTTGCCCAATTTTGGGATTCTGTGTTATTTCTTCTGCTTTTTTTTCGGATGACACCCCTACTAAAAATGGTCCGTAGAGATCCATAAAAAAAATTGTACGGGGATTTGGCCAACGGATATCAGTAGAGATCAGCTCTATTGATATCCGTAGGCCAAATCCCCGTACAGCTTACTGATCTCTATGGATATCCGTTGGCCAAATCCCCGTACAACCTCTACGGATGTCCGTTGGCCAAATCCCCGTACAGCTTACTGACCTCTACGGATATCCGTAGGCCAAATCCCCGTACAACCTCTACGGATGTCCGTTGGCCAAATCCCCGTACAGCCTACTGACCTCTACGGATGTCCGTAGGCCAATTCCCCGTACAACCTCTACGGATGTCCGTTGGCCAAATCCCCGTACAGCCTACTGACCTCTACGGATGTCCGTAGGCCAAATCCCCGTACAACCTCTACGGATGTCCGTTGGCCAAATCCCCATACACCCTACTGACCTCTACGGATGTCCGTAGGCCAATTCCCCGTACAGCCTACTGACCTCTACGGATGTCAGTTGGCCAAATCCCCGTACATCCTCTACGGATGTCCGTTGGCCAAATCCCCGAACAGCCTACTGACCTCTACGGATGTCAGTTGTCCAAATCCCTGTACATCCTCTACGGATGTCCATTGGCCAAATCCCCGTACAGCCTACTGACCTCTACGAATATCTGTGGGCAATTTTCCCAAACAGCCTAATAGTCTCAATGAATCACTCTATGGTTACACACAGGCCATCACCACACATAGTCTACTGATCTCTATAGATCATTGTCCTATAGATATACGCTGGCCGATTGAATGTGTAGCCTACAGATATCTGCGGGTAACTTACTCTATTCGTCCAGCAAAATAGTTTATCTTTAAGGAGAGTAATAAATATTAGTTTGAAAATGAAACAAATACATCATGAATGAACAATTATTGATTATGAAAATTAATTTTAATTATTTACAATTTTTTAATCACATACAGTAGGACCTTAATTATCTGATCTAATTGGGACCAGAGGTAGGTCGGATAATCGAAAATGTTCATTAATAAAACTTATGGTACAGAGGATCGCCGGAAGTCCTTGAACCGCAAATCCGCCAATGTCCGAATTCCACGCTGATTTTGTTGTTTGTTACAAACATTGAATTTCAGTGTTAAATTATCTCTGAAACCGAGACTTCCTGAAAGACGAAAAGAGCTCTAGAACATAATTTGTAATTTCTGACAAGTGCTTAATTTTTGTTTTATATTATACACCCATCATAAAAAGTCTGCGTACAGACTGATTCTAAAACATTTCAAATAAAATTATAAAGGAAAAATAGGTCATTTTGCATCCATTTTTTTTATTTGTGTACATTATACTATGATAATGAAAATATATAATGAGTAGACTTATACATAAAACATAAATATTTTTTAAAAAATCAAAAGTGAAGCAAGGATGCAAAACAGTGCAGAAAAAGTCTGCGTACAGTTCAGGTAATGTAATTTATTATTTTTTTCCAGTTAGAAGAAAACTACTTTAGTAGCTTGTCGAATGGCCTCTACGTTTAAGAACCTCTCTATATCGTTTTGGCATGGATAGTACTAATTTGGATGTCTCCTGGGGGGTTATTTTGTCCCATTCCTGGAGGATAACATCTTTTAGCATATTTTTGGACGTTATGTCATGCTGTCGAATTTTGCGCTCCAATAAGTCCCACAAATGTTCAATGGGGTTCAAGTTCGGTGACTGAGGTGGAGAATGCAACTGTGTTTTAGTGTGGTACAGTAACCACAGCCGGACCAAATGAGCAGTATGTTTCGGATCGTTATCTTGCTGGAAGCAAAAGTCCTTATTAAGACCCAATTTTTGATAACTTTGTTTTAGATTGGTTTTTAATATGTCTAGATAGACCTTATGGTCCATTATACCGTCAATAAACACAAGATTACCAACGTCATTGGCAGCCATGCACCCCCAAACCATTACTCCACCACCACTATGTTTCACTGTTGGTAGTATATTCCGTGGGTCAAATGCTGTACCCTTCTTTCGCCACACCAACTTCTTGCCTTTCATACCAAAGATGCAAAATTGACTTTCATCAGAAAAAATAACCTTTTTCCAAAACTCTGGAGGTTTATTTACATGCTGATTAGCAAATGCCATACGCTTTTTCTTATTATCAGATACGTATGGTTTCTTACGAGCGACTCGACAGTGCCATTCAGCTTTTTTTAGTATTTTACATACAGTGTCTCGTTGCAAACTTTGCCAAAACTACTTTCTATGTAAGCTTTAATTTGTTTGGATGTAACACGAGGATTAATCTTCACGTACCTCACCACACTCCGTTTTTCTCGGCGGGTCAGCTTTGAGGGGCGTCCAGAACGGGGCTTTGATATAAGGGATCCACTTCTTTCGTAGTTTTCACCACTTTTTGAATTGAAGAATGAGTTCTGCCAACTATTCGACCTATTTCACGAAATTATTTACCCCTCGCTACGCAATTTTAGGATAATCTTTCTCTCGCTCGGAGATATTTCTTTATTCGTGGAATTCATCACACAATTATTACAGTTAAATTTCAGTTTTTTTTTAGAAAATATACTTTAAAGATCCTGAAGGTCTTACAAAGACACCAAAACTGCGAATTTAATGAACAACGTGTTAATTATCAATCCCTTTTAAAGGTGTATGCAGACTTTTTCTGACACGTGCCGCTGTCTGACCTTGGTTTTCATTGGCTAATCAAAGATCGAAAATCTGCGAGACTTTAAAACTGCATCTAAAATATGCATATAGGTGTGCTTAACACAAATCATGATTTAAAACTGCATCGATCAACATTTTGTACAAATTTTTCAAGATAGAAAGTTTTTTATTGGCTTGTACGCAGACTTTTTATGATGGGTGTATTCACGAAATCTTACGAATTTGAAAGATTCCTGACAATTTAGGATTACCCGAAATTTCCTTTGACTTTTTTAGTTGCAAACTATCTTAAAATTACTGCAGGTTCCAGATTTCATAAACGCCAGAATTTCCGATAAATGACTGATTTCTAGGGTTTTTTTGTAAACAACTGACTATGATCTAGCTGGAGAATTTTTTGTACGTACTGTTCAGTTAACAGAATTCCAGATAAAAGAGGGTCGAATAATTGAAGTTTTACTGTATTTACATTATTTTTTCCTCAAAAGAGTTATTTTTCCGCAATGTAGGTCACCTAACTTGGATGCTTGTCTCTATAGATCAGTAGCCCTATATCTATCAAACAATTTAATGTACAGCTGACGGAAATCTGCCGATAACTTACCTACTCTATTTATAGTGCTGCCCAGTTACACATGTAACTTTTGATCGTTGAGGATGTCACCGAAAACCAAAGGTCAGCTCATATAATATTCAAGAAACATGCATGTGATTCGAGTTCAATATATACCTGTATATATAATATAGGGAACAATATCGGATCAAAATTGCTTTGGAACTGATATTGATTCAAATAACAACTATATGATTAACCAACTTTGGCTTTATGGTTATCAAGTCTTATGAAATTTGGATATGATAAAAGTAATGCAATTTAAGTTGTATGCAACAGCATATGCCGTATTTGGCACTGGATATAAATACTCATATGGTAATAAAATTTTGGCAAGGTTTGAAATGAAATCTTCCTCCTAAAAGTCAAATATCATATACAGTCAAAGTCTGTTACAGTAGCAACTTGTTTATAACACCATAAATGTTTGGTCCCTTAAATTGTCTACAGACCTTGATGTTATAATATCTTGCTTATAAAGAAATTTTTTAATGAACTCCTTGGTTATGTTACAACGCTAAAAATGTTATTTGATATACATAATGCCTGCTTAAAGAAAAATTCATTTTAACTTTAATTAGTAATGAGTATATCATACGTATTTTACACGATTTACACTTAATATTCATTCGTTTATAATGTTACTAGATTATATGTCATATATATTGAGGTCCCTTGAAATACGCTATAACCAAGTCAGGTTATATAGTAATTTACCCTTCATGATAACTTGATAATTTTAAGCTATGTCATGGTATATTAAAAATTTTGTTAAATCTGATTTAATTTATGCAATGTTAAAATAAGAACAATGGTTATTTTAAGTTAAATTCAAACCCTGTTAACCAGAACTCTACTTTATATTGATTTTGCTCGAGCTGTACTGGGACATTTTTCAGTGCTTTGAAAGTTAAAAAAAAAATAACATGGTTATTACAAATCACTGTACATGACATATCGCTTAGCATAAACCGAAATTCTGCAGTTTATCTTACAATATTATTCAGTGATGAAAATTTTAAATAGAAAAAAAACACTGTTATAATAATTTTCTAACCATTTGTATAATTTACACATTATTTTCAATTTTTTTAAATATATATTTTAATTAAACATTGAAATTATATCGTCCGTCAAATGAGATAACCAAGAATGTGCAAAAACACAGGTACAGAAACCGGAAAGACAAATTTCTGGCTTCGGTTAAATGGGAAAAACCAGGTCTTTAGCTGAACCAGATAAAAATAAAGAACTGGTTTATAGAATAAACGATTTAAGCGGCTAAACTGAAGGTATTGTTAGTTTGAATTATTGTCGCACTAAAGCTACACGAGGGGTATTGGCGAAGGGTGTCGTAATTTAGAACCACATTCAAGAGAAGAGCTACTAAACTGAAGGAAAATTTAATGCTGTTTGATAAACAATGGATTATGGTGTCATAAAAATATATCATAATGGATTTATATGATATGGGTTCATTATATATTAACCCTCTTGCTGCAAAATAATGCCCTAGAGCATCAAGAACTATGCCATTGGTAAGTAATGCTATTCATTTGACATATTATTCGGCAAACAAAAATCTAAACAAACGGGCACATGAAGTGCTATTTTTAATTAAAAAACAGAAGTTACTTTTAATTTTAATTTCATTGTTTATAAATGTAAAATGGCAACTTAATATAAACTATTCCTTTTGATAAGGCATACTTTGCGATTTTTATGTTCTTCAGAAAATATTCGAAAATCACACCTTCGAGACATTTTTTAAATACAGATATTGTTATCGGCACATCATATGATTGTAGGTTTGAATTACGACTCCTCTCGCCAATGCCCTAGTGTAGCACACGTTACATTACAGTAAGTACACCTTAAACATGTTCCAAAGTCCTGGTCGCCATTATAAGTTGCCTAGGGTGCCTACTCGTACATACTTAAATTTTTGAATTATTTAAAAAATTACAACACTTACTTGCTAAATGCTTCTTCAGACTTTACAGGAGACCCTCTCTCTCAATCGGTAGATTTTGGGGATGAATGGCAGCTTTATTCCATCCTGCTTCCATTCCATCCATTTTGAAGCTTACAGTGGTGTGCTTAATGCATAACTTTAAAAATTAAGTTTAATTGAGGAGAGTTTAATCAAAAACCGTCCCCATATTATCTTAAATTCATAAGGTATGCATATATTTTATAATGATGAACTTAAGCTAGAAAGAAAAGATAAAAAAAGTATAAGAATTATATAACATAATAAAATACTTCTAATAACTTGACAAAAAATTCTGAGATGCTTTTATACACATTCAATGCCCACCAAATTATTATTAATTATATTTAAAAAATTACATTATTTAAAACGATGTGTTATAATTAAAATGATTTTACACTTGAAAATTTCTATTATACAAGAGATTTGTAAACACGACATCTCATTCATAAACAATTCAAACAAAACTACTAAAAATTGTTTTTGGCGAAGTGTAAACTATATTTTACTATAGCATGTTTTCTTTAAATATAATGTTATTATCCTCGCATTGCACTCTGTATTTTAAAAAAAAGTGTATTTTCTCTCAAAAACATTTATTCAATGCAACATAACAATAGCATACAACGAACACAATACCCATGCGGAAATCTGTTCGTATTTCCGATAAAAATGTTGTAAAACAATATAACTTACCTTTCATCTTTTTTTTAATTCTTCTTTTTAACCTTTAATTAATTAAATTATTTAATTGTAGCTTTAAAATAATTTTTTAAGTTAAAATTGAAGAACAAAATTTTAAAAAAGTAAACAAATATTATGCAAAAGGTTACGGTTAACAGTTAATTGAATTTGTTTTGTACTAAGAATTTACAACTGGAATTTTAATAATTTTAATCTTCGGCTGTTTTCACTTTTTTCTTTGTATTTAAGCCAATCTACATGACTTTAATTTAAAAAAAACATTTTATGTTAAAAACAAAGCATTTATTGTATTTTCACATTGAAGCTCAGTAGTAGTCTTGGCAACTTGGAGGGTTATTCGCTCTCCAAAACAATATTTGTTTGTTTATGAATTTATATTACATTGTCAATGGCTAACGTGTGTTATAATCTAATTTTCACCACTGCAACCATTACTTTATGTAAAGTTCGTAACCAAAAGAAACTCATAATGTCTGGCAAGGAATCCGAATTGTTTTCGAAGCCGACGATTTAGCAAAATCGCCAAGATAATGAATATTATGTTTTATAGAAATCAATAAACTAAATTAAAACACTTGTAGATTATTGCGCAAATGATGGTTTATTGTTATAAATTAACAATAGTACTTTAAAACTAGAGAAATTCATTTAAATGCATATATCATGAAATAAGTTGAGGTTGACTTGTTACTATTTATTAACGTTCGACATTCTTGAGCTTTTTGTTTAGAATATATATAATTAAAGCAGTTAATAGTTAAATATTGTTTCTATTTGAATATTTGGGATGTATTTTTTTTTAAATAATGGAAATATTTCATTCTAAGTGAGAAACTTTCTAATAACAATCATAAAGTTTAAACTGGCCTTCCACTTTCTAAGTTTTTACTTACAAATTAACTTTAAAAAAAAGTAACTCACAAGAAATAAATGTTTAAAAATTTGATTGTTATTTTTTGAAGTTTATATTCTTTAATGATATGCATCAGTTAGTTGGTATATAGTCTCTTATTTCTCTCTCTAACACGATAAATGGAAAAACCACACGTGAAACTACTATAAAAAAAATTAAATGTTATATAAAAGCTAAAAACATACGTACATTTTTTACATATTTGATAGTTTAGGAATAAAATATTCATAAGAGTACTAAATAAGTTATAAAAATTGCTAAAATTGGCTCTAAATTACTTATTAGGCATATTTCCATTAGTAGGCTTAAGAACGATATGATTCCCACGTGAAGATTTTTCATTTAATCATTTTTTACTATTTTTGGAACGCTGACTTAAAATTTTAATTATATTTAAAAAAAGATTTAGAAATGATGCAAGTTTAATACTAAATAAGTTTCATTCATTGAATGCAAAATCTCTGGATTCAGCTATCGGCCTAGTTCCATAATAGGCTTGCGAACGTTATAATCCCCTCCCCTCGTAACGATTCGTTTAAAATTTTGGAAGCATAAATTTTAAAATTATAATTATGTTATTTCTTTTTATTTTAAAAGAAATTTTTTCAAATAATTAATAAATTTAAATAATTTATCCAAGTAATTTGTTGGGAGAATTTTGATAGTAATGTAATTTAACCAATAAATGAAATTGTGGTAACAAAATTAATGTATAATTAGGCAATATAATTTATTATTTTTTTTACAATGAACTTTGGGCATAAGATTGATCCTAGGGGGAGGGGGAGGTTAAATAATCTGTCACTCAACCCATATATATATATATATTTTAAAAATTTATTTGTATTTTTTCTACTTGCATTGCTTTAAAAAAAGTATTTTTTTTCGAAAATGATGACTATTAAAAATGGCTGAGTATTTACTTTAGACCACTTTCAACCACACTTATATTAATAATAAAAAAAAAATAATAAAGAAATACTTAGTAGAAGATATATTTTACAATTATTTGTTACTTATTTTCAATAAAGGAAGGGGCTTAAAGGTGAAATAGGGGAGTAGTTTAAAAGTGTTTGTAGGTTAAAAATTAAACAACTGTGGGATTAAAAATATACCGTTAAAAGAATGCGATAAAAACTGAAACCAACAGTATCCAGATACTCAATTAAGATCCTATTGATCAGACTCCTATTGATATTTGTAAAGGTCTATAGGTATCCATTGATATCGAAATCCTATTGATCACAAGTCTATTGATATCTGTAGAGTTCTTTGGATATCCATAAGAGCCGGAATCCTACTGACCACATTCCTATTGATGTCGGTAAAAGTCTATGGATATCCATAGAGATCGGTATTCTACTGATATCTCTTGTATTGATGTCTATGGATCTGTATTGATATCAGTAGAGAATAAAATCAGTAGCGTACCGATATCAATAGAGATCAGTAGCCTGTACCGATATCGGTAGGTGCATCCATAGAAATCAATAGAGTTGTATTGATGTCAGTAGGTTTTTGTACTGATCTGTATGGGTCATTTTTAGTAGGAACGCAATCGATTAACTCGCCATTATATAAGCTTAGTTTTTTTTTAGCTCTCTAGCTTCAAATATGCTAGTATTAAAGCATTTGTAGGAAGATTGGCATGTGAAAAATGCATTTTGCTAATAAATCTTATCTTAAACTTGAAATCGGGACTGTTTATTACGTATTTCTTTATTATTATTTTTTTAGGTTTTATTGCCGCTACATATAGATGTGTACTAAGGCTTACAAATGAGCTGTTCAAAATACAAAGAAACTTATGAAAAAACAAAAAGTAATTTAAAACAACAGAAAAATGTATTTGAGTATGGCTGGCCGTATATAGCCTTAAATGCAGGGGCGGGCTGGCCCGGGCGGCTAGTCGGCGATCGCCGAGTGGGCCAAATTTGCCAAGTGGGACAAAAGCAATATGATAATATTCGTTTTAGTGGAAAAAAATCTACAAATACTTAATTAAGAATGAGCAAAACAGAATTTTTTTATGGCCCTGATAAGCAGAAACCTATTGATGGTAGGAAGACGAGCACTGTTCCCGAATCACTTTGACATAACAGTCATTCTGTCAGTGGAAAGGTCACCTTCAAACAGGCGCGCAACCACGGGGGGAGGGGGGAGGCAGAACCAGTATAATAGTCCAATTTTATTTGTTAACAATAAAAAAAATTACAAAGTTAAAAAAATTCCACAGGGAAAGACCACTTAGCCTTTACCAAATCTGTGTAAAACAAAAACAAATTTATTTCTTCTAGGAGGATAATATAAAAAAGCGCGAATTCTGATGAAATATTATGTGGAGTAATTTTTTTCCCAATTTTTTTTGTCGTTATTTTTCATGAGTTGCTATATTGTGCACTCACAAATAAGTAAAGGTCACGATACTAGGCAATGTCAAAGAAAAGAAATAAAACTATCCTAACTAACTAAACTATATTGATTTTTCGCCGCTTGAAAAACTTCGAAAACCTATCGTCCGACGGATTCCACTTCTGATAAAATAAAATGTGGAGCTGTTTTTTTCCCGTTGCTATATTGTGCACTCATAAATCAGTAAGGTCAAAGAAAAGAAATAACAAAAACTGTCTTCCCCCGCCACCCCCCCTTCCCCCTCGGATTTATTTTTAAACCGAGTAATCTTTTTGCGCGAATAATATTTTATTATGCTAACTGATACCCAGACAGACGCTTTATATGTAATTTTCTTTTTTTTTCGGAATAGACGCCGATGTATCGTCGACTATACTCTCAAACAGGAAGTATAAAAAATACATAAAAATAAAATATTGACATATTTATTTCTTTCACTTTTTTTCATCGTGTTATTTTTAAGGTTTTTATTTCGCTTATGAGTAAAATCAGTGTATTACAAAACTCTATGATTACAAGTTAGTTTTTGCGCGCCTTTTCTATCGTGTTCTTTTTTTTTAAGATAAAGATTGCATGTCATAAGCGTTAGAGCAAAATATTGGTAAGTTTAATTTCTACACTAAAGTATCTGAAGATATGGATATGCTTGTAATGAACTTGGGCGCTATTTTTCTATCTTTCTATTGTTTTTATCTGAATGCTTAGCATAAATCTAAGTCTAAGAATGGCTGTTCAGTTCTGTTTTCATTACTACATTTTAATGGGTGTTTCATATTTAAAGCACGTTAACTAATGGGAATATTTCATAGACGTCACGCTCTCTATACTGTGATTTCATTAGTTGTTTGTTTTCTTTGATAAAGTATTGAAACAAGCTATTGGTTTTTACAATGTCACGCTCTCCAAACTGCGATTTCATTGGTTGTTTTGTTTTCTTTAACAAAGTGTTGAAACAATTTTTTAAATTATCTTTTAAGTTTGAAATATTAAATCATTTAATTGGTTTTTTTTTTGTTCAGCTTAAACTTTTAAATATGTTCTATCAATTTTATTAGTTTGTAATTGAAATGGTCAGTGAATATTCTATATTTTCCGGTCTTTTTGCAAAGTGACGACGATGAATCGGCCAAAACACGATGTGCTTTTTTTAAAAATGTCTGATTGTTTTATTTTATTAAAAGTTAATTTGCTAATATTACCCCTTTTGTTTTCTTTTTTAATTTAAAAGTATAAATATTATATTTTAAATATATAAAATAAACACGATTTTAAGTTAAAATTTAAAAATTTTAATATTTTACTTTGTCTTAAATGGCCACATCCTACCGCAGCTAGTAATTTTTAACGGTTATAAGGAGTAAATAATTTTTTCTTCCAACATTGGCTGATCCTATCATGCCACTTCGCGATCTGGCCGGCCTATTCCCCAAATCAAGGAAAGATTGGACATTAGCCAGCCAATTTGCAGTGTCCTTAACCACTTCGCGATTTGGCCGGCCAATTCAGGAAAGAACCGAATTAAGGCTTTGGCCGGCCAATTTACGAAGTGGCCGAATTCGGGCTTTGGCCGTAACTTTTACACATTATTTCTTAAAAATTATTTTTTGTGCAATTAGATTATTTAAATTTGTATAGTTCATTTTTATAAATTAAATAAATGTATAATTTATCTTTAGACTATTCTCTTAATATAATAAAAAACTGCATTTACAATAGAAAATTAAATTAAAAATCAATTTTAATTAAAATAATATTTAATTAAAAAAAGTGCCTGATCCTTAAAAAACATCCTGGACTACCATATGCTAAAAACTGTTAGTTGAATTTATTTCTGTTTAGTCTAATTTTGAATCTAGAGCAAAACTTTTTTACATTACGTGTTCATACGATAAAAAATAATTTGGTTAAGCTTATTACAAATTATTAAGCTAATTTACAAAGTTATTAAGCTTAATTTACAAAGTTATTAAGCTTAATTTACAAAGGTTGAAGCACGCTTTTCTACAAGGCATTGTTGGAAAACTTGCCCTGTGAAATTTTGGAAAACATGCCCAGCCGTCATATTTTGACTTTAATACGCGACGAGTATAAGAGAGAAGAGCCACCTTTTAGAATACGCAATAATGAAACAGTAAGTTTAATAAAAAGTACTTTTGGTTTAGGTTTGAATGTAAGCATGAAAATTCACGCAACGTTGAAAAATTACAAAAACTGCTGTAACGAAAATATCACAACACCAACTGAGCAAAAATTCTTGTGGGTGACATAAAACGGGTTGTTTCATAAACCAAGCAGCCATTTGGGCTGCTCATTGCCATTTGGGCCTAAAGGCTCATTTCTTGTATAAAGGCCTGGTGGAAAACTTATACCTAATGGGAAAACTAGCCCCGTCTCCCCTAACTAAATATACTGTATTATTCTGATGTTTATTAAAGTCGATTAAAATTATATGTTCTGTACTAAGTATTTAATTTGCTAAATTTCCAACTTCGAAGTGGTGGGGGCCCCAAATGTCAAGTGCCTAGGGGCCCTGGGTCTTTAAATCCGGCACTTGGAATGAATCAAAACTGCATTTGTTGCACGATTAACATTTATTTCATTGAGATGTATTATGATTTAATATTTAATTTATAATAAGCTTTCGGTTTTCATTACATTTTAATTGCTGTGTAAAATTTAAGTACATGTTTTATAAAAACTAATTACTATTTTTATATAACGACAAAAATGATTAGGGTTATTTTGAATTATCGTCGCACTAGAGCTATAGGAGGGCTATTGACGACTGGTTGCCATAGTTGTAGTTGTGGTTATTTAAAATGGATACATAAACTTCTCATGCAAATCAAGAAGCTTGTCACTTAATTTCTGTACAACAAATCAGGTGATTTAAATTATCTAAGTCGTTAAATTTTAAATAAAAACATTCCAAATTAAAAAAAATTCTTAATTGTTGCACTTAAATTTTATTCAAAAAATAAAACATTAATTATCTATTAAATAATACAAATATGAGTTATGTAAAATACAAACTAATTAATGTTTAAAAAAAGTAATTAGTAATACATAGGTACTACAGTCCCTGGACAAATTATTAGACGCACTGCAAGATTTCATGTATCAATCAATGATAAACAAAATACCTTTAGAAGGACAATTGTGTTCCCAAGCTTAAGCTATTGAATTATTCAATATGAGAATGTGCACTGCATTATCATCATCCTTATGAGATATGAGAATGTGCATTTTATAGTGATGTATTTTTATTTTGGAATTTTAAAGCAATATAAGTAACAGGATTTTATTCTATATAATGAAAGAGAACAAAGGCAAAGCTTATTATCCTATAGCAAATTAAATAACACATATACTTGGATCGATTTGATATTATTTTAGTCCGTGCGAAGAACGGGGGGGGTATTTACTTGCTAGTATTCTAATATACAGTCCTTGAAAATGGAGATTAATAATATTATATATATATATATATATATATAATATATATATATATATTATATATATATATATATATATATATATATATATATATATATATATATATATATATATATATATATATATATATATATATATATATATATATATATATTATATATATATATATATATATATATATATATATATATATATATTATATGTATTATATGTATATGTATATGTATACACACACACACACATACATACATACATATATATAATGGGCCAAAATCATGACTGCGCCGGGTGGGCCAAACTTAGCCAGTCCGCCCCTGCTTAAATGTAATCGGGTTTCTTATCCATGATCACAACCTATTGAAAATTTAATCTTGAAACACATGATAACTTGGATGTGACCCCTTAGGTGTTTGGAATTCCTTCATGTGGCACATATATGCTTTCAGTAATTCCATATGCAGTGCAATCGATTCATATGGACTCGATGCAATCGATGCTGCAAAGTCCGTCGATGCCAAAGCCGCGTGCTATATCGCCCTTAAAAGTTGCGTGAGGTGCCTACTCAGGTGTCGGTTCGTCAGTTGACTGTGGTTCTAAATTATGACGCCCGTCACCAATAGCCCTACTGTAGCTCTTGTGCGACGTTAAATCAATTACACTTTTACATCTAATGTTTACGGAATGTGAAAACAATCTATTTATTTATATTATATGATAAAGAACAAATAATAATCTTATATCATGCACAATACCTTTATCCAACCTCGTATGTAGCCTTAAAAAACTTATTTAAAAAGCAACTCCAAAGGTAATTCCATGCAAAATTATCCTGTCTGTAGTGTAAGTCACATTTGTAAAAAGTGATTATCACTACAACTTTTAACATTAAATGAATGAAAAAAATGTGGAATAATTAATCTACACTTATTATAAATAAATAATGTAATGTACTTCATTAAATTTGATTTATTTTTTAAATTTAAAAAGCTTTTAATCTCCTCTTAAATCGTGACTTACACTACAGTTACATGGAATTAGCCCTTATAAGAAGCGATCCAATATTTCATTTCAACTATGGGCCCTGCATTAGCTGATGAGCACTTCCAAGTTTCCACTCGCCCTAAATTCGGCGTTTCCTGAATAAATGTTAACTATGTTTAATGGGAAAGTCTTTTTGTTAGGGATTTTCATTTATCCTCTTGCGACCTGGGGTTCCCATTCGGGGACATTTTTTAAAACCTCTCCACAAACAATTAACAGAGGTTAACAAGTTTCGAAATTGACCTGGTCCAATAGAAGAAGATCCAAAAATCAGTTTTCAGCCTTTGATTACATTTATTAGTCATTTATTTCTATAAAAAATGAAGTTGAACGAGGGTCAATACGATATTCGAGTTTTTTAAAAAATAACTTTAAACTTGCTCTTCCTTTAAACTTTTCAAAAAGTTATTTTAGTAGTTAATTTTAAAAGTATTTGCATTAAAAACAATGTTAAAATAAACTGTCAACTACAAATAAGTGATACGGCCTTTTTTGTTGCATTTATAGCATAAAAAATGTGTATTTTTAGAGTTTGAGGCGTGTCTCTCAGTAACTATTAAACATAATTTTTTAAAAAATGTCTTGGAAACCATACATTTTAGTATATATTGCTATGAACAGTATGTTTAGATGAGAAATATATGTGTAGGATTTTGCTGGGGATCTTAATAGGTTAAGGACGATGTGCTTTTTCCGAAAATTTCCTCAAGCACTTGTTGGTAACGTTTTGTTAATGAAATTTTGGAATTACTCATTGAACTGGTTAGTAATACTATTATTTTTTTTTGGTTGCATAAATTATATTTACTATTCACTTGTTTTGTGGGATTTATCTTTTAATAAGGGTATTTTGTATGGTAACAGATCTCTATACAATTCCAATAGGGAAACTTTTGAACCTGTTTTAAATAAAGTATACGACATGTACTGACGAAAACTTACCAAAAATACAGAAGAAAGTTATTTTGTCATTAAAATAATTAATAAGTATAATTTTAAAGATATTAATTAGTTATAATTAAAACAAAATATAAGCAATTATCGCAAACTACAGATGGCAGTACTAAAGGCATGTAAAAATCTAAACAAAAATAATTTTAAATATATATACTTTGAAAAAAAAAGTTTGCGAGGAATTAAAAAGAAATGCAATTATAATTTGTGTATTTAAAAAAAATAAACAATTTAAAATTTCCTCATCCTAAGCAAAATCTAAATTTTTTCAAAATGGTTTAATTTGTGCTTATATTTATGGCACTGGATAGCTAAAAATGTTAGTTTTTGAACTTTTAAATGGTTAACTGCGATAAAGTGATTGATATGGTTAAGTTTTTTTTTATATTAGCATTGGAAGGTTGTTCAAATGTGTTGAAGTCGCTTTTAATGTTTCTATGAAGTTTTAGTGGGTGTTGACAACGGTTCAATAATTCGACAACATTTGCATATGTTTAGTTCTAGTGCTAAGTTTATCCAACTATATGTGGAGATAAATAAAAAAAGATTAGATTGATTTTGATGTTTAAAAAGCTGATTACAAAGGCATTTTTGAACTAAGCAAGAGGATAATAGTAAGACTGGTGTGTAACCCTATTTAATATCAAAACACACGGGTTTATAAAATGAAATGATTGGAAGGTTTTGACAAAGGTTCGAAATTCAAAGTCGCTAGTAGAAAAATACGACCAGTTTTTTCGATTTTGCGATAACAAAATAAATTTAGTCGCAGTTATCGTGACTTTAGTTTTTTAAAAAAAATCTTTAATACGAACTTTTTTATACCGTGGTTTCCAATAATCTCCTAATTTTTTTGAAACCATTGTTGTGATCATAGAATCGAAAAATTCGGCAGTCCGGCTAAAATAGATCTATAAATTTCGAAACTTCGGCGAACTTCATAAAATCTAAAAATTAAGACTATTGTAAAATCCCCCAAAATGGGGAGATTGTCAAATGTATAGAAACTCTGAAAAACTTAAAAAAACTCAGACGACCGTTATATCCACAAACTTAGCAAAGTAAAGGCTGAAGCAATTGGGATTTCTTAAACTTTGGAACTTCAGTTATCCAAAAATGGCGAAACTCTTGTGATTCCATAAAATCGCGAAAACTCCGGTGACTCTATAAACAAGCAAGTCCGTAGATCTTAATATCGTCCATATGGACACTGTAGACTCCAAAAATGGCCGAGAAATTTTTCAAAAGTTTTTTTTATATATATATAATTAAAAAAATGCTCATAGGTAATGTACATTTGCGCCAAATTTTTTTAATTAGTCGCACAGACTGCTCCTAAATTTCTTTATCTAATTTCGAACACTGGTCATATTGTCTTTGCATCCTTGTTCTTGTTCATAAAACTTGTTCTTGTTAATCCTTCCTACCGCAAACTGCATCGCATAAAAAAAAACTAAAAAAATACTGATATCCCTAAAACAATTTGGAAAAGTAAACAAACACTTGTTTCACGTTTAAAGTGCCAAGTTTTTTCGCCGGTTCCACCCGATTTAAGTTCCGGGGCCATAAAATAAATTGCGCTGTTTGAGGTTGACACCCATCTTAAATCCCCTAAAAAAATTAAATAACTCAAATGAATTTAATTAATAAATAATCAAAATAACAAGAATACTTAAAAAAAACTTTAACAAATATATGATCTCATTACATTTATATAAAGGTATAGAGGTTGATTATGATGGGCGGCAACCTCAAACAACGCAATTTTTTTATGGCACTGGAACTTCAATTATACTATTTATTACGTCAAAGAAGTTTTAAATAAGAGATTGTCATTCTTTTATATCACGGCTTAATTAGCGACAACTTCCGTAATGATTTGTTTTTTGTTATAACGTAAATGCTTCAGTTTTTTTTTTTTTTTTTTGAGATTGGCGTTTGTTTGCCTCTAAACAGATTATTTTATTATTATTATTTTTCTGGGGGATAAACATTTACAAACATCTAACAATTTTTCTAGTTTCATTTATTATTTCGAAAATTCAATAATTATTTCTTATGGTTCGCTAAATTAATTTATATTTAAAGAATAAATATTTAAAAATTCTTCTCTATTAAATAAAAGCTAAGCATTTCATTTCAACATACAAACAAAGATATTTGACGTCATTTCAAACTGATTGATGTCACAAAAATAAATTTCTTTTAATTTATTATTTAAAATAAATAAAGTTTATCGATCTATTGTTTCGAATGACAATGATGATTTAATTCTAATCAAAATGGCTTTTTATGCATTTTAAATGAGCATTAAATTTTGCCGTTTTTTAAATAATTGAAGTACCTCGAATTCGAATTTTTTCTCAGTTTTTCTCAGTTTTTCAATGTCTTCCAATTTCGATGCGCTGAATTTTTTGACGTATCACACTTTCCTGTAGCATTTATAGTTTAGGCTATGAAAGTGTGTGACGGATGGACGGACAGACGGACTGAACGATTGTAATACCATTCACTTTTTTACGTTATATACGTAGTGTGGAAGCTAAAATGTCAAAGGGAAAAATAAATCCTCAATTTCGTGAGAATTACAAAAGACGACACTCAAATACTTTTATATTAAATAACCTTATTGATTTTAAATATGTATAAAATATTGCATTGTCATCGTTAGTAAGATTGCACAGATGCTGCAAAGCTCAAATATAATTAACTAACTAAAATAAACTTTCCAAGATTCATTGAACTCAAAATAAGACTGTTCAATAGGGTACTTGACTAAAAAAAAATTTATTGGCTTAAAATATTCTTATGCCAAAAATATTAGACCCGTATTTTATTTTTCAAATACCCCATAAAAATGGGAAAAAATGAACTTTAAAATTAGGCCGAAAAATCACTCCCGAAAACGCTTTGTGGCTGTCACGTGGTATCTATGATGTCACTAGTAACTATAAACAAACTTTGAAACACCATTTTGGAATCTACTTTAAGCAAATTTGAACTATCCGCTTCTGTAAAACCTCCACCCATTATCTAGATAATTCTTATTTTAATAGTACGTTAGATTAAAACCAGTTTAATTAAAAAAAAAAAAAAACATCACACCGGTTTGTTTATACATACTAGTGACGTCAGCCAAATCGACGTGTTTGTGATCACGTGTCGTACCGATGAAGAAAAAGCCTTTTGAAAATGATTTTTATTAATTATTTAAAGATTTATTTTGCAAAAAAAATATATACGTTTGTTATATTTGGGTTCAAACTATAATTTAATTAATATTGGAAGGTATTTTAGCGATACTGTCAAGTACCCTATTAAATTAGTGAATTTAATAAAAAATATACATTAATTTTACATCTACGTATCTATCTCTACATCTAAGAAAGTAATATTTATTAATATTATTTTTTGAAATTTTATATTTTCGGATCTAAACCGAACTTGGTACAATCAAATTCAAGTTCTTGCCTCTTGTTTTAAAGATATCATCCTTATATCGGGATTCATCCTTTTGTATAACCCTCATCATATTAATTAGTTTATTTCTTCTACCAAGATGATCAACTCTGCACCCTCTTCCTTGGACTTGGTTGAATATTACGAAATAAGCTTTTTTTTTAACTTTCATATCATGGCCATAGTAAAATCGACCTTTGAAAGAAGATGGTAGTGTAGTTGAGGCCGCTATCTTTAAATATTTTACATCAGTAACTGTTATTTTCTTTCTTTTAGTATGAAATGAAATATCATATAGTACAAAAGTTTACTCATGTAGCACACTGTTACGTTATGACCCAGTTTCCCAGCAAGAATTAAAAACTATACAAGGTAGAGACATTTATTAAGTTAAAATAATTAAAAATGTAAACTTTTATTAAAGTAAAAAGACATTTGTTAAAAGTTCCTTTGGAAAACACATTAAATAGGCATTTCCTCATTCACTAAAAGCAGCAGCAGATGAACCAATATTTAAACAAGTAAAACTTTCTTTCAAACAACACGCCAAAACAACACTTTCCTCATGAACGATAAAGAGCAGTTCCAGTCGCATGGGAAAAACCAGTCAGTTCCTTCAGACACATGGCACTCTAGTCCATAGACTAAGAATCCTCTAGACCAGTAAGTCAATCTGAGGCCTAAAGTGTAGAAAGGAACTAATACATTATTAATGATTGATTTGTAGATTGGCACTTTGAACTTTCCGATTGCAGCGCTATTGAATCTTCTAAATGAACTATACTATTACGTCAGATTTTAAATGATAATTGCAATTTTCGATCTTAGCGCTACCTAATTTTTGAGAAAGAACTAAATGATTGAAACAAACTGTATAGTCAACATTTGATTTGATGATTGAAAGATTTTAATTTCGAAATACCAAGAGAACTTAATTAGGTTGATAATTTAATTAGGTTGAGCGAAAGCTTTATTGGAGTTGTACAAGTGCTATGATTGAGTTTAGTTGAATTATCGTCGCACTTGATCTACACGACGGCATTGGCGACGGGCGTCGTAATTTAGAACCAAAGCCAACTGACGAGCCGACACCTGAGTAGGCACCCAACGCAACCTTCAAGTGCGACATCGTACTCGTAAATCGTAAGGTTGGGAACCACTGGGTTAAAGAAATGATAGAAATTAGTTCTACATAAAGAAATGTTTTTTTCCGTGCTTCATACTTATTGTGGCGAGCAGCAGGGAAACTACTCAACTCGACTATGTGACTGTCAACCCGAACAACAATATTTTGATATTTAGAACTTGGCCCGTCCGTGGCCGAGTGGTTAGGGCATCAGCCTAGAGATTCAACCTTCTCAGGAGTGCGGGGGTTTGAATCCCACCTACTGCCAGTCATCCTATAAATCGGATCCGTGCTGGAAATAGTAGAAAAATCCTCATCACGGATGGGCCAGAGTACACAGGGACAGACGTGCTCGTTAAATCTGTGGAGTCCAAAGTCCCGAAGGCGTTAGCGTACGATGTCGCTCGAAGTTCCGTTGGGTGCCCGCTTAGGTGTCGTCGACCTCGTCACTTGACCATGGTTCTAAATTACGAGGCGTTATTGGCTGTGTTAAAGCTCCTGAAGGAGGCTAGAAATAGGCAGCCGGAAACGATTACCTTACCTTACCTTTAGAACTTTTGATTCTGAACTGATCGACATTGACTTTTTTTTTTTTACGAAGGTTGTAAGAATGTTTTCGAGTTGTATGACTAATTTCCACGTAATATTTTAAGCTTTAATGTAAATTCTGTGAATAAATAGAGTAGGAGTAAACGTTGATTTGTGTTATATTGATCATCCGTAAAGAATCTGTATTGTCATACGAACTGAGTAACCTAAGTATTCGAAATTCTGTTCCTGGTAATTTTAGATACGTTGGGTTTTCGTGACACGTATAGGATATTGCAGTCTCTTCACAGAAACTGATAAATTTACTGGCATAAACAAACCATAATGGCATGTATAAGATACATGGCGGAGTTCTAAATAAAATTTGTACGCAATCTAAGATGTTTTATTATCTAGCAAAATAATGAGTAAGAATAAGAGTTAGCTGTGTTTTTTTTATCAAGATTGGCTGTTTATTAATAATTTTTATAAAAAATTCACCCCCTCCCCCTAAAATTTCTACGACGCAGTCTGCGTCGTTGACCCCCCCTTGTAGGCACCCCTGGGTGGATCCATATATTCCATATGGGCTCACTTGTTTAGTTTACCCATATGGCCCTCTGTTTTACTGGTCAAAGCACGTGGACCCTCCTGGGGTCTCACACGTAAGTCAGTTCTCGATTTTGCCATGCTTACATCTACAGGTGAAAATAATTATTTCAAATGAGGAAACGGCTAGTCTTTTTGTTGGCAGAATGATATTAATTAACAAGGACAATTAATTTTACAGTTAAATTATAATTCTATTATATAAATATTAACTGTCCAAGTAAAACTTTCAGTGTCTGTGAATTTACATAAACAAATCACAATTTTAAATCATGTGTTTTTTGATGCATATGTTTCAGGATACAAATATAGTTATACAAAATTAAATATTGACGTTCAATTTATTTTAATGACATTTACAGAACACGATAATTGCCTAGTTTTAGGTGACGTACTTCCTTCCAGCTTTCATTTATACTTTTCCTTATATTTTTGCTTTGTTCACATGTAACATTAGTGAACCAATCAAGGATAGATAAATAATTTTTTTTCATTTAGCATTTCGATTGCTACTCACGACCTGAAACAATCCGATTGCCTTGAGGAGTAAAATAAAGATGTTAATTTTATTATATTAAATAAATAATTTTTATCACAACCAAATTTAAAAAAAAGGGCAAGAAAAAAACTGTATGTTTGTGAAATAAAAATTGCCTTTGGAAATTGCTTTTTACCAATCAATTAAAAAACTATGAAAATTTGACACTTTTAATACACATATTTTTGTCTACGCATAAACTAAAAAGAATATCCTACTAAAAATTGACAAGTCGACTTTTTTTTATATTTTGATAAATTTTTGCATGTAGGCATTGGGCAAATATTGCAACATCTCTATTTTTATTTAAATTTTTACTAAACACTGCTTATATTATGTATATGCAACTGAATCCTTTGATAATATAATTTTTCTCGTACTATATAAGCACTTTTTTTCAATATTTACATACAATGAATATTTTGAATTTCCACTATGAAGACTTCCATTATTTCCAAAAACTTCCGATATTTCCAAAACTTCCGTTACTTCCAAAAACTTCCGCTATTTTCAAAAACTTCCGTGAGGTCACTCGTGGTGATCTTCATAGACAAAGCATGTCTCAGTAATAGAAAGAATGTTTTTTACTGAAATGGCAGACTTTTTTTGCATATTATTTACGAGAACATGGAAAACCGTGAAAAATATACAATATGTCTTTTTGTAATTTGTTATATATTTCTAGCATATAAACATACAGATTTTACATAAAGCTGTCAGAAGTTTTTATTACATCAAATCAAAATAAATAAACGTTTTCATCGATATAAATGGCTAAAATTTAAATTTCAAACAAATTAAAAGCGATAGACAGGTGGACATATGCCCATCTGGAAATACAGAGAGATGGGACAAAAGTATGGAAGTTAGACGTCTGTAGTATTTTCTTTCTAACAAAAAAAAAGAATTTTTAAGATCCGCCGCGACGGATAGAACCTATTTGGGAAGAGGGTACAGGCGGGCGGAGGGAAGGAAATAATCTGCCTGCCAATCTCTACTCTTCCATTTGTTTAATTCCTTCTAATTAGAAAATGAATGCAGGGTAAACATTTTCTTTGAGGTGATATTTCGCAATTGGTGTGCATATGCGAGTGTTTTTTTTATGAAAGCCTGCCAAACATTACATAGTTTTAAAACTGCTGCAAAAAGTATATTTAATTTGTTTTTTAATAATCAACTGAGTCCCATTTTTTGTGGGAAAATATTTGTTTATGGTGGTTGAAAAAGTTTGAGGAGGGAATTTAAAAATAAAATGAAAAGGGCACTTTTAAAGTAGGGTTCGTTTGTAAATCCAATAACTCCCAGCAGATGGCAGCAGTACATTTATCTTTTTTTAAGTTAAAAGGAGAATATTAAAGTTGCTAGACCAATTTACAAAATAAAACAATTAGCTCAATGTTCTATCTGGCATTGAACCACAACTAAACATTACGAATAAATATGAATAGTTTAAATAATTAAACTACCATAAAAAGTCAATGTAAACATGTAAAGATTAAAACAATGCAACCAAATATACAGTGGTGGTCAGAATTATAAGGACAACGGAAAAATCGCTAGATCTTTTCGACAAATCACGGTTGAATTATGCAAATTTTATGTATGTTAGCCAATAGTAAACTAATCATTTTAAATAAGATTTTTTGCAAATATACATAAAATTCATAATTATAAAATACGTTATAAATTTTAACATACAGCGAAATAGGACAAAATTATAAGGACAATTGCATTTCTGTAAGTCTAAAGCATAAATTTACATAAATTAGCAAAGTTTCTGCTTTGTACCCGTCATTCCATGGTGTTATAAAGATTTTGAGAGCCGCGGTAGCTCAGTCGTGTGAAGCGTCATGCTCGCATCGGAAGGATTGTGGGTTCTGTCCTCGGCGGTGCTCGCAATTCTGATGGTTGCTGGGTCGGCGCTTATATTCGGCTAAAGACCGCCGTGTTGCTAATGGTGGCTGAGGCACGTTAAATATGTCGTGGTCACAAAGTCCTCCATGTTCCCATTCCAAATTAATACCTCTGGGGGTACCAGTCAGGGGGTTATCGGCCTTTGATCTGGATCAAAATTCCGATATGTGAGTGAGAATGGATGTGTGAAAGGGACCTTCCTGTAAAACGGATGTGTCATGCTGACGAGCAAAAGTCGGAAAAAAAGGGAAGGGAGGAACCCTTGTGGCGCTCAATAAAAACGGAAGCCGCCCCACTTCGCCTTAAAATCGGGTAGTTCTCTACTCCGGGCTCGGTTACCGAGTGGCATTAGAAACAACAATAAAGATTTTGCGAGTGTTTGAAAACTTCATTACACTTATCTTCAACCATGCCACTAGGTACGAAGCTTTCAGTGTTTGAAAAAGGAAAATTAATCGCTTATAAAAATTCTGGACTTACTGGACGTGAAATAGCATTGAAATTGAATAGATCAAAGACTGTAATATATATATATATATATATATATATATATATATAATATATATATATATATATATATATATATATATATATATTATATATATATATATATATATTATATATATAATATAATAATATTATATATATAAATTATATATATATATATATAATATATACATATATATATATAATAATATATATATCTATATATATATATATATTATATAAATATATTATAATTATATAAATATTATATATATATATATATATTTGAAAAATCCTGGAAATTATGGAAAACGATAACACCCAGGTAGGCCATCTTCTGTGTCTTCGAAAGATAACAGACGAATTATAAGTAGAGCTTGCTCCAAAAAGCAAACATCGCCGGAAATAAAGCGTGGACTGGACTTGAACTACAGTGCTCGAACCGTTCGCCGTACGTTTTACAAAATGCCAAACAGGTTCGATACGAAAAACTGAAGTCACGACCCCCTCTTACAAAAGCCCAAAAGAGACTGAGGATGGAGTTTGTTAAAAAGTACATTTCTATGGGTGACAAATAGAATGATGTTGTCTTTTCTGATGAAAAGAAATTTAACCTGACGGACCTGATGGGCTTAAGTATTTTTGGTATGATCTTCGCAAAGAAAAATAAATATTTTCAAAGCGTTCATATGGTGGCGGCTCAGTAATGGTCTGGGCAGGTTACGCAGCCTCTGGAACTACAGAAATAGTATTTCTTCAAGGGAAAATGAACTCAAATAGTTATGTTGATATGCTGGGTGAAAATCTTTTGCCAGAAGCAGCGTTGATAACCAGTGGTGACTATTTATTCCAGCAGGACAATGCATCAATAAATGTGTCCGCAGCTGCAAAATCATAGTTTGACGCAAATTCTGTAAAACTGTTGACTGATTGGCTGGCTAAAAGTCCCGATCTAAACCAAATCGAGAACTTGTTTGGTATTTTGGCGCATGAAGTTTACTAAAATGGCATTCAGTACCATAACAAACGAGAACTGATTCATCAATTGAAAAGGCATGGAAAAATATCCCTGTAAGCACCCTAAAGAAACTAACGAGCTCTATGAATTATGATGTCAAGATTAATTAAAGTAATTGAAAATAAGGGTGAATTTATTAATTATTAATTGTTTTGACTTTAAAATTTTAAATGTCCTTATAATTTTGTCCAGTTTCGCTGTATGTTAAAATTTATAATGCATTTTATAATTATGAATTTTATGTATATTTGCAAAAAATCTTATTTAAAATGCTCAGTTTACTATTGGCTAACATATATAAAATTTCCATAATTCAACCGTGATTTGTCGAAAAGATCTAGCGATTTTTCCGTTGTCCTTATAATTCTGACCACCACTGTATTTCTGATTTAAAACATGCATAAGTAAAAAGCTAATAATTAAAGTAAATCGACTGAAAAAAACCTTAAAATCCACCAAGTGGTTAAAGCGAACCCACGTGACTTGGATGTACAATAATAATAGATGTAATATAATATCGTTTTATATATTTTTTTTATTGAATCTTGCTTCAAAAATGTGACTATTTAAGAGTTTTCAGTATTAACAAGAAGTTCTAAAATAACTAAAATAGCCTACTTTCTTGCTACTTAAATACTTATTAATATTTTAATCTGAAGACAGGTAAATTTGAAACAGTAACTGTCACCTAGACCACTTCTACATGAGATTTTTACACATTGGAAAAAAAAATCGCCAAATGCAGCATTCAGTCGTAATTTACGATTTTTAAAAGCAATTAAATTCAAATACCAATGCAATAGGAAATTCGACGACAGACAGTAAACTGATGCCCGTCCGGACGAACAGACAGGCGGACAAAAAGTATGATAGATGGGTCTCCGAGGTCATATCTTTCGAACAAAAAAAAAGTTTTCAAAAGCCGAGTGATAGAACCGATTGCGAGAGGTACGGACAGACGGACAACGTCAGCATGTCAACACTATATATATTTTTTAAAATAAATAGTAAGTAGTAAATAATAAGTTTCTCATGCCTTTGTTGATATGGCAGCATATATTTAAATGACTTGAAATTAAATTGCAATGCTAATTCAATGGGAAATTCACCGGATAACAGTAGACAGTTGTCCGCCTGAACGTGCAGCCAGATATGAAAGTTGATTCAATTAGGTCAAATTAACAAATTAACAAATATCCGACGGATAGAACCGATTTTGGAAGGGGTGTACGGATGAACAGACAGACGGACATATTTAGCATGTCAATAAATATTTTTTAATTTTTTTTAATTCTTTCGAATTAAAAAAAAGAAAAGTAGGCTAAAAATGCCGTTTTTTTTGTTATTATTTAAATACTTGTTAATGCTTGAATTATACAGAATTGCTGTGCTGCCATTCTATGATGTGGTATAAATTAAATAATTTTGAAAATTAGTAATTTGTAGGTTTAAGTATTTTATTATTTTTAGAGAGTCCAAAATATGGCAAAATATATGTTTCTGAAGCATTTTCTTTTTGAGTCAAAGTTGCTCCAACGAACTCTCACATGGTATCTCTCTCTCTCTTCCTAGGACATAGTTGCATGTCCTAACTCTTTAATAAAAAACTGAAAATGATTTTCATTCCATTTGCTACAAAAATATTCAAAGTGTTTTAAAAGTATTGACATCGTTTTTGAAGTTTAATTTTTCTTCTTTTGTAAAAAAAAAATGATTTTGAAAAAAATACTTAGGAGAAAAAAAAAAACTTTTTGACAATTATTTTATTTATAATTCGAAGCAGTGTTGCTAGGAATTAAAAATTTACAAAAGTTCAGAAAGGAGTTACTAGAAAACAATAATTGGACCAAAGCGACCCTTTGAGGCTAAAATATCCGTTGACGTAACATAAATACTTTTCCTTCTCAATACCTCTACCCACCTTAAATATCACACTCAAGATTCTGAAATTGAATACCAATATTAAAAATAATATCAAGTGATTAAAAATCAAATAACCATTTGAAACAGTAATACATGTTTATTGTATAATAAAGCATTAACATTATTTAATAGCACATAATAATTCAAAATGTGCAACTTTACCTCAAACCTTCAGCAGTACATATATAAACAGAATGAGAAAATACGCTTAAAAATATAAATAATCTGTAACACATAAAATATACACAAATTTTAAGATTTGTTAAACTGTAAAATACGCTTAAATTGCTCTTTATGTATCGATTTTTAACTGACAATCACGACTTCGATCAAAGCGTGATTTATAGTACACGTGAAAAGTTCAAAATGTAATAAAATATTTGACCCAATTTAAGTAAAGCCTTGTTAATTTTAAGTAGTATGAATTATACTGTTTAAAATTCAAAATATTTTGGAATATAGGGATGAACAAATGTTTGAAGTTTTTTTTCTCTTTCTTCTTACCTCAAAATGATAACTTGTATAAATACCAACAGTTATCACCATTACTCTTTCTTATGTATATATCTAGATATAAATACACTTTGAAATATAAAAATCTAAGAAAATCAAGAAAAAATACGTCGTAAATTTTAGAAGGTATGGTGATTAGTTAATGATAACATACACAGAAAAAAATAATCAATATTTAATATGTTAAGAACTAAAGGTCTGACACCCTGAATTTGTGTTCAAAATCTGTTACATGTAACTTATTAAAACTGTTTTCTACTCATCAAACTTGTAAGCAACTTTATTAAGTGAATAATTAGTTCATCATTACATTAAAAGTATATAACGGCAATTATAAGACCAGGGTGAGGCTGATAAATTGACGAGTCTTCTTCTGAAAAATAAGCTATAATAGTGGAATAAGTTAAATAAATAGTGTAATACAGAAAAATAAATAGTGTAATACAGAAGATAACTGCTATTTCACTCTGATTCATTTCTTGAGTACGTTACCTAGAAAAGAAATTCAAGTAAAATTGTCCGGGTCCATTTAAAGAAAATAATTATTTACTGTTTCAAAACCATTAAAATACTTAAATTGTAAATTATTCTTCATATTTTTTTCGCTTTTGTAAAGCTGTCTTATTAGTTCTGATTTCCTTTCTTTTGAAAACATTATTCTTAATAATAATAAAAAAATTGCCTTTTATGAATATGCAATCTAAAAAAATAATATTTCACAAATATAAAATTTTAAACATAAATTTAAAGTTTTTTTCAATGCATGTTGTGATATTTTTTAAAAATTTATATGGAACATGTTACAAGATAGTTTAAACTTATTTTAATTCAATTAACCTATAGTCTATACACTGTGTTACCATATGAAATCGAACGCATTGTAGTCTGCTACGACGTTCCTATATACTGTCAAATCTAATTTTGTCAAATTTTATTCGCATAGTCCAGGCAACGAAGGCTGAAAAAAGGGTATAGAGGGAAAATTTTGGAACACAATTTTTGACTTTGTAACTTTGTTTGGACTAGTTAGGAGGTAAACATATCAAAAGTCCCCGCCCCTAGCCCTTGAGCCGAAGGGGGGAGGGGGGGGGGGTGAATGTCCCATTTTTCGTTTTTTTTGCTTATATATCGAAAACTATGCGTCCTACCGATATAATTGTAGTACACAAAATGAAAGCTGATTAAATTTGCTACAAGTTTCACCCTTCAAGTGTTTTAATATCTTGTATAGTTTTCGAGATATCCGCTTTTGAAAGTCTGTAATTTTGGAGAAAACATTTTTTCCCCACATTTTTCCTCTTTGTTGACCGGATAACTCTTAAATAATGCACTAAAACACTAAATATATTTAAAGCAGTTTCAGTATTGAGCGAAAAGGGACGGTCAGTCCCATAGAGCTAATACATTAGTTTTGAAATCACAACTTTTGCAAAAAAAATTACTTTGTCATGTTATCAAATTTTTACCAGGTATGGGAATCATCATAATATCAATTTAAAACAAAATTGAAAAGAAAATAACCTCCGGTTATTTAATTATTAATTGTTAAAGTTTTAAAATAGTGTCGCCATCTGCTTTATATGTTTGGCATTATAAAATTTCAAAAATATATAATTAAATAACTAGAAAACATTTTCGTTTCAAATTTGTTTCATTTCGATGTTATGTTGATTCCCGTACTTGGGGAAAACGGCTAACATGGCAAAGCAATACATCTGCGGAAATAGTGATTCCAATATTAATGCATAAGCTCTATGGAACTGACAATCCCTCTTATGTACACTTATCCGATACTGAATGTCTAAATAAACCCAGATACTCATTTTGTAGGCACACTGTTACTTTAATATTTTATCTATTTTCATATTCTATGTTATCTATTTCAATTCATTCGTCGCACCCCAGTAGGAAAACAGTCAGATGATCCTCCTGTTCTTCTTTATCTTCGGAGTCAACTTGAGAGACCCCATTGAGGCAAGTCCCCTGGCAATTTTGGCATGCTGAAGAACATTTGAGACTAGCTGTTTTGCAACTACACTTTGAGCTGGCACAGTCTCATCAACATACATTATCATCAACATACTTAAGATGAAGCTTGAGCACAATTGGATCAACTTGGATACAGCTGTGGAAATGTCGAAAACAACAGCTGCCGGCATTGTAGGTGAAGATGTCGACCTTATAGTCCTCTTGATGGCTAAAGCTGATGCGCGTAAGGATCCATTACTTTCATAAAGCCTGCACGTGGGAAGACACAGGATTCTTTCTTCTCGTCCCAAGAGCTTCAGCAACTGGGTTTAAAGGACGTGCTATGTTTGCACGTATTTACTGGATGCGACACTACATCTTCCGCATTTCGAAAAAGCAAGGTTGCATTTGCGAAGCTGTATTTGAAGTCTCCAGAGGTCCACAAAGCAGCAGCGGTCTTTTCGGACCTTTCCTCAACCACTGATCAGGTTCAAAATGAAGGCGAAACCTGCATCTTGAGGTGGTATGGGGCTCCAACGAAATAGGCCTCCCTAAATGCCTACAGGTATAAGTGATTCTTAATATCAGTGGCCACCATCAAAACTGATATATCTTGTCTACCTCCCACCGAGGGAGCAGTAAAACAGCATTCCCTCCGAACATTCCACCAAGTTCAGCTGTGGCTGGGAAATGACCTGCCTCCTCAGATGTATGAGTGGAAGATTAAGAACAACTGCCTGGTCCCAGTGCACAGTGAGTTAGCAACAGCGCCTGACGATATTTTGAAAATAATTTTCTGCAGATGCATGAAACACTGTGCCCAGCTCAAAATGTAGATGTAAAAAAGTCTCAAATGTTCCTAAGCATTCCAAAATTGCCAGGGGACTTGCCTCAATGGGGTCTCTCAAGTTGACTCCGAAGATAAACTAGAACTGGAGGATCATCTGAGTGTTTTCCTACTGGGGTCTGACGAATGAAATGAAATTGATAACATAGAATATGAAAATAGATAAAATATTAAAGTAACAGCGTGCCTACAAAATGAGTATCTGGGTTTTATTTAAACATTCAGTATAGAATAAGTGTACATAAGAGGGATTTTCAGTTCCATAGAGCTAATGCATTAGTTTTGGAATAACAACTGTACAAGATGTATTGCAAATCACAAGATGTGTTGCTTTGCCTTGTTAGCCCTTTTTCCCCAGGTACGGGAATCAACATAACATCGAAATGAAACAAATTTGAAACGAAAATGTTATCTAGTTATTTAATTATATATTTTTGAAATTTTATAATGCCAAAAATATACAGCAGATGGCGACACTATTTTAAAACTTTAACACTTAATAATTAAATAACCGGAGGTTATTTTCTTTCCAATTTTGTTTTAAATTGATATTATGATGATTCCTGGTAAAAATTTGATAACATGACAAAGTAATTTTTTTGCAAAAGTTGTGATTTCAAAAAAAATGTATTAGCTCCATGGGACTGACAGTCCCTTTTCGCTCAATACTGAAACTGCTTTAAAATTTGAAGGAAAATGGATAAAATAGTAAAGTAAAATATATTATTGAAAATAATTAAATTCTCTACCACTCTAGGGTCAATGTTTAGTGTTTCGGGGCATTATTGAAGAGTTATCCGGTCAAAAAAGAGGAAAAATGTGGGGGAAAAAATGTTTTCTTCAAAATTATAGACTTTCAAAAGCAGATATCTCGAAAACTATACAAAATATTAAAACACTTGAGGGGTGAAACGTGTAGCAAATTTAATCAGCTTTCATTTTGTGTATTAAAATTATATCGGTAGGACGCATAGTTTTCGAGATATAAGCAAAAAAACGAAAAATGGGACATTCAACTCCCCCTCCCCCCTTCGGCTCAGGGGCTAGGGGCGGGGACCTTTGATATGTTCACCTCCTAACTAGTCCAAACAAAGTTACAAAGTCAAAAATTGCGTTCCAAAACTTTCCCTCTATAACTCTTCGTTGCCTGGACTAGCAGTAGATGTTCCATTTCATATAGTATTAATTTTAGGTATAATCAAAAATTTTAAAATTAATTTTAATCCAAGTTAATACAATACAATTGAAGAGTCTAGGGGGAAAAAACCTTCAATGATGGGATATGGGTCATTATGAAACATATATGTTTCAGAATGACCCCTAGGTTTCATTGCTTGTAGTTCTTTTAACCCCTCCAAAAAAAAAAACTTTGGAAAAGTACACAAACGCCAATCGCAAAAAAAAAAAAAAAATGATGCATTTATTTTATAAGAAAAAAAAGTCATTTTGAAAGTTGTCGCCAAAAAAGCCGTGACATACAAGAATGCCAATCTCTAAGATGAAACTTCTGGGTCACAATAAATAGTATAATTTAAGTTCTGGTGCCCTAAAAAAATCTAGTTGTTCGAGGTTGCCACCCATCTTAATCACCCTCTACGCCTTTATAAAAATGCATTGAGATCATATATTTTTTAAAGTTTTTTTTTTTTTTAAGTATACTTCATTATTTTAAATATTTATTAATTTAAATTCATTTGCGTGCTTTAATTTTTTGTTAGGGTGATAAGATGGGCGGCAACCTCAAACAGTGCTTTTTTTTAATTTTGAATTTTGAGAATGACCCATATCTGTTCGCATCAGGCTCCTGTGGCGACGATAGCGAGTAATCGCCTAAATTGGTGTAAGAAAAATTGGTTTCGCACATGGTTCTTCTCTCGCAGCAACCTTGATTCACTTGAGACACGAACTCCACGTTTGGTACCGCAAGAGAAAACCGTTTTCCTGTCTCTAATGTCAGCCAAGCAGACCTGAATACGGGAAGATTCCTAGTCAATCAAGGTTTTTTCCCTTTAGTTCTGAATTCGAGCTATGGAATTAGTTTTACCTGCGATGACCGTGTCATTTGCCATTTCGTCTATTTTTCAAATATCTTCGCCCTCTTTGTATACGTCATTCATTCTTTTGCTAAGACAGAACATGGAGAACATTGAAATGGCAGCTAACCCCGTGAACAGGGCAGAAATCCCGTGCATCAGGTAGTTGAACTTGGTGATGTCGTAGAACCAGCAATTCCCGGTCTGCCCGCAGCTGTTCTCCCACACCAGACAAGCTGAGTCGACTACGCCTCCAAGAAACATCGAAAATAAAGCTGAAATTGAACAAACTGTAATGTATTCGGGAATTTATTTAATTTCATTTTAATTCTCAGATCCTACCATACTAACAAAAAAATATGAATTTCAAAAATTCAAAAGGCTAAAACAGAATTTGTGGAAAGGGGTATGGGCATGACGGACAGAAATCATCACGATGCCAATACCTAATTTCCGTTTTATTAAATCTTTCGAATTAAAAAAAATGTCGGCTAAACATTGCCCTTCGAATTGATTTTTTTTCGTCAAGTAAACCATTTTGTAAAAAATGTCATCAAACTTAGTTACCAAAAAGGGATGTAACCGCTTCAAACGTTCCCAAAGCTACACTTTTATCTTCAGTCTCTATGCATCTAGTAGGAAAGTAAAATTATTAGTTTTAATGCAAGATTTTGAAACAGGTTATAATATCTCACTATGCGCGGAACAAAGTCCGAATAGCAAAAATACAGTTGTACCTCGATTGTCCGTCCCTCTTTCATTCGGAATTCTGTTAACCGACCGTCCCTAAAGTCGACATAAAAAACATTCTCCATTAAAGTCATTCTCAATTGTTCATAAAATAAACCAGTCTCAGAAATCTATGAAATTTCTAAAGTCAGGAATCTTTAGCGATACTGAAATCTACAAACTTCCGCGATTCAATAATCGGAAATCTCTGGCGAATCTGAAATCTGAATTCTCCGGTGATTCTGAAATCACAAAATTCTGGCGTTTCCGGAATCCGAAAATGCGGTGATTTTAGGATAGCAAAACTTCTGTAACTCAAAAAAGTAAGAGCATATTTCTGGCAATCCTAAGTTTTTGAAAACTTAAGTAATCTTCTAAAATCGCGAAATTCCAAATGATGTATACTATAATGCAAAAAAATAAACACAAAAATACCCACAACTCCGATCAGGTATTTAAAAAAAAATAATATCAAATCTTTTTAGCACTTTCTTTTTGCCATTTATACTCAGTTTCGGAGATATAATTTAACACTAAAATTTAATGTTTACAGCTGAAAAACCAGTGATGATTACAGACGATGACGTATTTGAGGTCCGCAGACTTTTGATATAATATGTGCTATAATTAGTCTTACTATTAAATGAAAATTCTCCATTATACTTAATTTTCGATTATCCGACGTACCTCCGCTCCATTTTGATCGGACAATCGAGTACACACTGTTAAAACTGAAGTGACACTTGTCACCGCAGGGGTGAATGGTCCGTCAGCGGGACCCCTAATTGTGCCTGAATGGCGGTCCTATTCGATTCACAAGCCCAAGATTTAACGACATAATGCCATTCAAAGCCTTGTGGCGCCGAATTGGACTGCATTTTCACCCTGGAGGGAAAATGGGCCCTCTCTTGTCACCTTCACTTTTAACGGTGTACTGTACATGTTTTCAAAATAGTTATCTCTATTTTTTGCTTTCCATTTCATTCTAGTACATTAGCAGATGTACTTACTGTATCCCAAGTATTACATCGATCAATTCAAACATTGATTCAATTCGTAGTTTTTTAAATGTCGAATATATCAGTATTTTTAACTTGAAAAGTCATACTTGTCCGATACATTACTTTTCGTAACACGGGGGCATGTTATAAACATGCACATCCGGGCATTTATTGCAAAGTTGCACTTTCGGTCTCTGTTCCAACGCCACAACAATTATCCAACTGATGGGATGCACTTTTATTGTAGCTGCATAACTCTTAAAGAGAAAAAAATAGCTAGGAATGTGCTCTATTCAGATTGGTGTTATTGCATAAACTTGGGTAAACCAAGGGTTGTAGGCTGCTGAGTACGTAGTTTTAAACCCCAGCCCCATTTTCTATATTTTTTAAAGCCAACTTTCATTTTTTTTAATTAATATATTTTTTTAAAAATGAACAGTAGATATTTACGTGTAGGAGTTTTCCATGTGTACTCACTACCAAAATCTGTACTATCCATTGGATCTTAAAAATATACTTTTTGTAAGATATGTATGACATCGGAAACCTAATTGTTGGTATGTCTGTACGAGTGCATCTGTCTATCGACGGACTATTCATTTAGCAATGCTAATGTAAAAAAATGATCCCCCATGCTATTGCATAGAAGCCCTGAAAGTTCCGTAAATGTTTCTCAAAATCCACAATTCTCAAAGAATATGTCGCCCTGCTGCTTGACTTTAACGTGTTTAGCTTTGGATTCAAATATTTTTTCGTCTATTGGACGATTAAAATGAAACATAGGGCGAACACATATCTCAATTCAACCAATAAATCGTTAGCCATAAATTATACAACCTTTCTTCAATGTTGTTTACAGACGAAACTATAGCTTAGAATATTTCGAATTTTTTTCTGAAACATATTGAAGGGATTGTAGTTCGATTAAACACAAATATAATTTGAAATTTGACACCGGATGGCTTTTTTTTTCAAAAAAAATTACACATTTCGCATATATTTAGTGACCACAAGTTGCCGAGTTCTATAATCGACGGGACCCTTACCTAGAAGCCATACCATCGACGTATTCGTGCTGAAAACGAAACTCAAATCTCTGGAGTGCATAAATACACAGCGATACATGTGCTCGTTTAATCTGTGGAGTCGGCAGCGTTCTCATGAAATTTCGTTGGGAGCCTAAACAGGTGTCGACCTCATCTCTTGACCAGTGTTCTAAACTACGAGGCGTGTAAAATACGAGTCTATGTAGAGTCAATATAAGCTAGACGCATACCTAAAAATACTCTTCGAACTTCTACGAACATGTTATGAAATCCTTTCTCCGTGAGTCTTTAAGATAAGGTAAAGTTCTCTTGAATTATCACCATTTACGTAACATTTCAGAAATAATTTTATCTTCTATTAACGACGCAAATAGCTTGTCTGGTGATTGAGCATGACACTGGACTTCTTTTAATTTCTCCAAAAAATACGGATCTAATGATTCAGATGGTTGCTGAAAATGATGGTAGCTATTTTAAACATATTTTGTCGCAATATTTTTTAAACACTTTTTATATATATATGACATGTATATATATTTTTGAAAAGCACCACCTGGTGGCAAAAATTTAAACTATTTTTTATTCAATCAAAACAAATCAAATTTCAAAATTTTCGGAGAGATAGTTCCGCCTGTAGACAATTATTAAGCAGGCTATAGTTAATTTATAACCACTTTCTTTATATAGATATGTCATCTGTAATTATCCAAAGAGGAAGAACAATGTAATGTTTAGCTATAGTTACTCACATTCAAACTTTTTTTTTACCTTAGACGAATTATCTGATCAGCTACATTTAGTAGATTAACGATCAATACTATAATAGGCAATGTTATAGTATAAACTAGTGCCTGGGTCCAACATCCGTGGTCAAAGCAAAATCCCTCAGTTACATGGTTTTCTTCCAGGCCGTAAGAATCTAAGCAAGAGCAATTTGTAAAAGTCTGAAAAAAATTTATAAAAGACGAATTAGTGGTGAGTGTTTGGGGTTGATCATCGTCTCACTAGTGCTACACCAAGGATTATGCTCTTAACGACACTTTTAAGGGCGACATCATACTCGACGTCGCACAGTGTGGCAGAATCACGATTTAGCTGGCAAAAAGTCAAAAAATAAAATGAAGCATTCAGCTACGAATCCTTTATAAATACAAACAATATAGTTTGGGCATTACCTCCTACTAGATTAAAGCCGTACAACAGGAACGTTTTTCCTTCGTAACGTCATGATGCGGAGGCCAAGTTTGACTCAACTTTTCTCCTACTGTAAAGTGAATCAACGAGCGAATTGTGGAATGTGTGTGGTAAAAATAATTTACTTGTTTTCAAGTAATTTTAACTTTTTGAAATTTATCGAGTCATTTTTAAAGGAGAAAAGTTTAGAAAAATTTGGCCTTCACGTCATGACGTCACGAAGGGAAACTGTTCCTGTTGTACGGCTTTAATCTAGTAGGAGGTAATGATTTGGGGCACCTGGTGTTATGACTTATTCTCGGTTTGATCGCTTCCCCCTTCCCCCCACCACCACGAACAAAGCACTTTGTGTATTTATTTCAATCAAGTGAAGTACTTTCGCAAATTGGTCTCTACTTTTTCAGCTTGTTTTGCGATAAAAATAGTCTTTCTAAATTTAACAAAAGATGGATCCTGAACCCTCAGGTATAATATTTCTAATATAAACTGTTTTTCTAAAGATTATGTAAGTTAATTTTTTTTTTAAAGTTCTAATTGTAGCTAAGAAAATTTAATTTTTCTTTTCTTGTTAATTTATTTTCTCTTAGTGTTAAAGTACTTCGGCGAGTCTCGAAGATTGATGTATTGTATATTTTATTGCAGAATTACGTTCAAAAGAACTTGTTTTAAAAAGAATGGAATTATATAATTTAAAGAGAGATAATCTTTGTATAAAACCCTATACGACAAATTAGGTTTTTTTATCAGAACATCCTAAAAAGTTAATCAAGCGATTTAAATAAAACTCTTTCGCATTTTGCAACGCCGCGTCTCATAGAAAACTGATTAAAAAAGTAAGAATTCTTATATTTAAAACAAAATAATTACTAAAAATATCTTTAAGTGTACTTATTTATTAATCACTAACTATTTTACATTAAATACAACCAACAAAAATTTTATAAATCACTCCAGTGAATTAATGCCAGCTAATTTGGTATCTTGCCACACTGTCGGGTCTTTGGTGCACATTTAAGGGGAAATGGGCGCGCTGGATAACTCTGACCTATGAAAAAGTGTACTACAAAACGGATTATTTCAGAGTTAAAATGGTCCAATTCAAAGTTGTGGTTGCTGCAATTTACGCCCCCATAGCAGTAATACAACGTACCCAGGTAGCACAACAATTTTGGCCAATGTCGCATGAGTATCGGTCAAACTTGGAGCGTATCGGATGAAATCGATCATTTTTTACCGATTTTAACCAGATTTCCCCGATCTTTGAGGTTTCATTCAGGAAATTACAAAAAGTGCAATATTTAATTTTACTGCAATATTATAGTATTTTGCAAGTGTAAAAGGCAAATATTATGTTTCGCAATATTTTTCAATCAAGAATTTCGGATTGTAATTTTTTTTCAAATAATATTTACTTTCAAAATAGGGAAAGGTTGTGAATCGATTTCCCCCAAGATTCGGTTGAAATCGGTCAATATTGGAAGTATAATTTCCAGATCTGCCATCTGCGCAGCTTATTGCGCAATCTTGCTGCCTCCGCCATTTCGAATCAGCAATCAGCAGTGCATTTCGTTCTTCGTCTAAAAATTGGTGAGTACTTTAATGTGTGAATAAACTAATATAATGTTAAATATTTTAGATTGTAGTAACAAAATATCGAAAAAAAACTCATCTTGTTATATTTTTTACACCTGTACGATTAACTTGGATTGGCAATCCTTTGCTTTGTTTACATTTGGCCCCAGATGTCCGTAATTTTGGATCTGTGGGTGGATTTAGCTGCTTTCCTTTTGAAACTTTTCTTGTTGAGTTAAAAAATGTTTTACTTTCCCAAAATCGACCCCTATCTCACAACTATATCGTAGAATCGTAGATTAAGATTATCCTAGATTTAACGATATCGTAGACTATATCGTTAAAGCTCATAACTATTACTACCAAGAAATTTTTTTGCCTGTCATTTCCGAAAGCAGCTTATGTTTCAATTGATGAATCCAGCTTAATCTACTTTTTTCTGTGAATTCACACATTTCACTCTTATTTTTTTAGCAAGTGTTAAAATGAAGCATGAAGATGCCGACACAACATCTATTGCCAAGAGAATTGGAATGGTCCTGGCTGGGTGAGTGGATTGGGATGACAAACGACTTCAGAGAAATTATTTTTTAAAATTTAGACATATATTCAGCATCGTTGGATTTGTTAATTAGTTTACTTTCTAGTGTTCCTTTAGAGAGTTCTAGAGTCCTTTTATGTATTTAAGTGCTTGTATATACTTGATTTATTGTTTTTTTTAATAATGTATAATTGTAAGAGTCATGTATACTTTGCCAACCATTGTAAACGGATCAAGGCTCAGTACAATAAAATTTATTATCTATGGATTTTTGTACAATAAAGCTTGCTATTCTATTGTATTATCTTTTTATTAATTACATTGAAACAGAATTGCACAATGTGGTGATT
The DNA here is from genome assembly GCA_019343175.1 of Oedothorax gibbosus. Lineage (NCBI taxonomy): Eukaryota > Metazoa > Arthropoda > Arachnida > Araneae > Linyphiidae > Oedothorax > Oedothorax gibbosus. The sequence goes on from CM033272.1 coordinate 2,670,535, forward strand.
GCTAAGTATGAAATATAACTACATTGTTTTATTTAATACAAGTATTAGTAATTTTCCATTTTGTAGTTCAATTTTTGCCAGTATTGTCATGCTGTTTTTGAGCAATTTAATTGCATATACAATAGTTTCTAATTTTGTTAACTTTTCTGTATTTTTTCTTTCTTCAACAGAACCTTGCTACATGTAATTCAAGTGGTTAATATTTAAATATACACTAGAAATGCAATATATTGCTATAGGTTTAAAGTAGATATTTCGTTCTATTTTATTCTTAATCATTAAAATTATACACGTCGAAATAGCAAGTTTCTTTTTTGGGAAAATGCGGCAAAGAAAGTGGGTAAAATTTAAAACTTTTATTGCGATATAATTGATAAAAAAAGCACATTAAGGGGGAAATGGGAGCGCTGTACCGCGGGTCTCCTTACTCAAGTGCCTTAGTGTTAATCCAATGAGAAAAAAACTTATTTATCTGCCACATTTCTTCGGCTGTATTGAATATTTTTACGAACAGTACTGCTGTGCTACCTGGGTAGCTTTTTATGTAGGTTTTACTTTTAAATCTTTTAATTCACATGAACTTTTTATTTTATTTCCTTCATTTCAAATTTCGTTAGAATGCCACTTTCTTACAGAAAACAAGTAGGTTTGTAACAGAATCTGTCACTTAACTCGCTTCCACATATTTGTGTTTAACAGGAAAAAACGCGCCAAACACAACATTAATTCTATATTTAACATTTACAAGCTAAATTTGGCTAGTTTCATTTATTTTATTTCGAAAATTCAATAATTATTACTTATCGTTTGCAAAAATTAATTTATATTTTAAAGAATAAATATGTCATATTCCTCGCTTTTAAATAGAATGAAAACATTTCATATCACCATACAAGGATTCCGTAGTGAAATATATTTGACGTCATTTCAAACTGATCGATGTTGCAAAAATAAATTTATTTTAATTTATTGTCTAAAAGAATTAAAGTTTCTCGAGCGATTGTTGCGAATGGCAAATGTGATTTAATTCTTATAAAAACAGGGCCTTTAGCTATTTGTAATTCAAACTTTTAAACGCCAAAATTAACTATTTTCATTAATCTTCTTTCTCAGATTTAATAATTAGACTTTATCGTTTGCTAAATTTGTTTGAAGTTCGAAGAATAATGATGTAATCTTTTTTAATAAATATTTTTGTCGCCACAATTTCCCATTTACATTTCTTTCGAAAATTCACTTATTTATAATTTGTTAAATTAATTTACAGTTCAAAAAATTTATAATTTGTACAATTGATGCTTTAAAAATAAAAGCGAAACTTAGCATATTTTTTTATGCCAAGTTAGAATTCTCTATGCATCTTTCTACATACATATATATAGAACCATTAAAAGAACTCTATTGTGATAATACAACAATCCAAATCGAATTATATCACATAAATAAATATTTTTTCAAAAGTGTATTTTTATTTTAACAAAAGTTTCTCGTACGTTTAACGAAATGGCAAGAGTGAAAATATTGAATAAAAATGGAATTTGCATGTTATTTCAATGTAGATTAAATTTTTAGTTATTTAAATTTTAAATAAGCTTCTAGTTTAAATTTTTTAATGAAATTTGGCATGTAGCCTAATCTGATTTTTTGCTTCAAAATGACGTATCCCACTTATCTGTCGGACTTGTGGATGACAACAGTGAAAATATGAATAAAAATAGAATTTGCATGTTATTTCAATGTAGATAAAAAAATTTAGTTATTTAAATTTTAAATAAACTTCTAATTTAAATTTTTTAATGAAATTTGGAATGTAGCCTAATCTGATTTTTTGCTTTAAAATGACGTATCCCACTTGTCTGTGGGACTTGTGGTTCTTTCTGTGAAAGTGGGTGACAGACGGACAGACAGACGGACTGAACGATTATAAAACCTTCCACTTTTTACGTTATAAACGTAGTGTGGAAGCTAAAAACGGCTGAAACCGGAAACTATTGGTAGATCGGGGAGAGATATAAAGTAAACAAAGCTTACTTTTCCCCCGTTTGTTTATGTGTGGGTGAGGTACTAAGATAATGAGTTTACTGGAAGCCGGAAGGGCCGCGTTCAGGGTTGTTAGATTGACTAAATGCAGCCATTTTGGCTAATATATGAAACGCACTGCTGATTTAAAATTTTAAAAGTAGCCAAAATTGTTCTTACTATTGATTTGGTTGGCTTTGAAAATCTTCAAATTGTTATTTATTTGTTCAGTCTTGAATATTTTTTAAACAATTTGTTAATTTTTCACTTTAAAATTTGTTTATTTGTACTATTAACCTTGTGGGAAAGGACGTAATAGAAGATATAATTTTGTAATTTTGGCTACTTTTGAGCCGCAGTCTGGCTATTTTTTTAGAAATTTCATCTGGTGATCCTGGTAGTAGCTCTAATCAATGTAACACTGTTTTGACTAGAGGACGCATTTCTTAGCTTCTTTCTGGTTCATTGCTCTTTGTGTGATAGTTCGTTCCAAGATTCTTCTTCACTCGTATGTAATTATTTTAACATATCGTACTTGGAGAAACGCATAGTATGGCTTTTAAAAAATATTTTTAATGCTTTAATTCATTACCAATAATTTATATAATCTACAAAAATTTTAAAACATTGTTGTTTTAAATTTATCTATTTAAAAAAACCTGTTTTATATTTAATAATAAAAATTTAAAATCCAATTGGAAATATAATATTTTGCATATTTTAAGTTTGTCCTGAATTTCATTGATACTTTCCTAAATTCTTCTTCATATAAAGCAACTTCTGTAAAAAGAACAGGTTAAAGAAATGTTCTTTTTAAAAGAACAGGAGCAGAGAGCAACTGCTCTTCAAAAGGAGCATAAATTTAATATATTTATTAGTTATATTTCGCTTTATATTGCTTTAGTACTACATTTAATGATAGTGTTTAGCCGTATAAAAACATATTCTATCCTAAATAAATCATAAAAACAAAATTAATTTTAGATGAAAAACGTAAAAGGAAAAACGTAAATGGAAAAACCACTGCGACTGATCAACAACTTTCGAATAAAACCAGAACAACTTTACACAAATGAAGTTCAAATATATTTTTAGTGCAAAATATAGCTTTAACCTTTTAAAATCAATATTTAGTAATATAAAACTTGTTTGCCCGTTTCCGCTCGGTTTGCTCAAAAGGGTGTGAGTGGGTCGCTCATTATTTTCGGGTCGCCGACACTTCACTCCAGTTTTCCTTCTAGCTCCATGCACGACACATTTAAATAAAGATGCTTCATTACCTCGTTTATTTTTCCATGGCATCCCGCGTAGCAAGGCGAGAAAAAAATTGTCTCGTTTTTACCGTCTCGCGCGCATACTGATGTAAACGCATTGGTCGTGCAACTGCAATTGGTGTTGCACGGGCCTTCCAAAATTAGTCTGCAATTAAAAAAAAATTGAAACAGCAATTTTGACAAACATTTACATTTCATCAAAAACTATAATAACCAACATTATTAAATTAAGTCATTTTCCGAATTTCTTAACCATTTATCCTTCCAGGGTGGTTAAATGAGTACCACGCTTCCTTGGGAAGTAAGTAGTTAGCCGACGTGTTATTAGCCCAAAAATACTAATGGCTACAGAAACTGAGAAGGTCATGCACCGCTTCATGAACCTTTAGACTCGATAGACTTTAACTGAATTTCTAAAGATTAAATTATTTATGTTAAAATTGAATACATCGAGTTTACTATAAATGCAACAGGCAAGCATTTTTTTTAAATTGAATTAAAATTTTGATAAAGACCTAAATCCAATATATTTCTTCATTTTTCGCAATATTGATATGAGTTGTGGCGACTAAAATCATTAATTAATTTATTATGCCCGCAAAAAAATTTTGAACTGCCAAACACCTAGCACGTACCCAAGTTGTTCTGCGATATATATATATATATATATATATATATATATATATATATATATATATATATATATATATATATATATATATATATATATATATATATATATATATATATATATATATATATATATAATATATATATATATATATATATATATATATATATATATATATATATATATATATATATATATATATATATATATATATATATATATATATATATATATATATATATATATATATATATATATATATTTATTATGATAAAATGTGTCGAACATATGAAAAGAAACTAGCCCCTGTTCATCCAATCCATAGTTGGTCATTTGAAGGATTTCACATTTGGGTATCATCAGAATGAAAAATCCAATGGCTCTAATAACTTGGAGGACTGTTATGCTTCCAGTAAGATACTTAGCGTTTGGTTTGAACTTGGAAATGAGGTATCCACCGATTGCAGTAGCTACCATGAGAGCAGAATTTGACGGAGTTCCTTTAAATAAGATGATAAGATTTTTTTTAGTAAAATAAAGTTGATTATTATTTATTTACTATTAATATAAAATGTTTAACATTAAAAATGTTTACAGTTAATTTAAAGCTATAATAAATTTCGGGTATTTCTATAATAAATTTATTATAATATAGTTCGGGCAATGAAAGTACGTGACAGACAGACGGACTGAACGATTATAATACCTTAATATTAACGGTTATAATACCTTATAAACGTATTGTAAAAACTAAGATTAAAAAAACTCAAATTATTAATTTTGTGTTACTTAAATACTTAATGAAATTCTTAAGGAAAAGCGTGTAGGTTTGTTATAGTCACTGTCTCATAGAACCACTTCCATAGAAGATTTATACACTTCAGAGAACATAACTCCAAACACAGCATTCAGTTGTAGTGTAATTTAGTTTTTAAAAAAAAGTTATATAAATGCATACTAACTTTTAAAAGAATAAATTTGCTATTTTCATTAATTTTGTTTCGAAACGTTTATTAACATTCTTCATTATATGCTAAATTTAGTTGCGAGCTAAGAATACTTATAGTAAAATTGTTTGAGTCAAATCCTATCATCCGTTAAGGCGATATTTGGCGTTGTTGAAAAATGTCGCCACACCTTAATTCACGTGAGCTTCTTTTTCTTAAATAAATATCAACATAAAAATCTACAAAACCCGATATTTCTGAAATATATAGTAATAAATAACACTGGTCAACAGTGAAAATGCGACTGATATTAAAGTATCCAATGTTGAATGATTTCAATGTGCTAAACACAAATATCACTTAAAAAAAAGTTTGTTAAATCTAGTTTTTGAGTTACGATCGTTTTTTTCATGGCATAGGATTCGACGAAATGAATGGGCCCACCAAACGCAAAATAAATTACACGTCAATTTTGTTTACAGAAAACCTCCGAATTTTTGCTCATACATTTTTTATATGATATTATCAACATAAAGGTGGGAGGAGACGATAAGTTTCAAGCTTTTTGCACCCATATCAGCAGCTTAATACCCTTTCGTTAAGAAGAATCGTTCTCATGTCAAGAGGTGCAGAAAAATAAAACAATAAATTCCTTGTATTCCGTCAGTATGTTGTTAGACTTCTGTAGCAAATTTGTAACTTCGGCTACTTGGTGAAAAAGGTAATGCAATTTTCTTTGAAAGAAATGAATGCCGTTTTATGGAAGGAAAGATAATGCCATTTTATGATGAGGAGGGAACCAACACATCATGTTAATGAGTGTTATTTGTGCATCATCGCATCAGTTAAAGGAGGTGTTATTTAGAAAAAGATATAAATTAAATAGCCAAACATTTCTTTTACTATGATTCCATTCCAACATGACAAAAGAATCCCTGCTCCAAAGTATCTTATATTTTGTTTAGCGTCTGCTTAACATGCTACAGCATCTAAAAACAACCATGGACGAAATTCAAGGAATTTATTGCTATTTTTTCTTCACCTCTTAACGTGAGCACGATTCTACTAAACGAAGGGGTATTAAGCTGCTAATATGGGTGCAAAAACATCGAAACTTATCATCTCCTTTCACCCTTATGTTGATAATATCAAATAAAGCCTGTATGAGCAAATATTCGGAGGGTTTCTGTAAACAAAATTGACTGTAAATTATTTTGCGTTTGGTGCGCCCATTCATTTCGCCGAATCCTATATGCAATGAAAAAAACGACCGTAACTCAAAAACTAGATTTGACAAACATTTTTTAAAGCGTTACTTGTGTTTAGCACGTTGAAATCATTCAGAATTGGGTACTTTCATCTCAGTCGCAGAAAAGTTTTGAAATTTAGTTGTCCAGTGTAACAAGACATAAAAACACTCCAAATTGTAGTAAGGAGTTAAAAAATGTAATCACTCTTAATATAAATCACTGTTGATAATTCAAAAATAATATGGGGAAGTTTATTTAGAGTATTTCAAGGAAAATTTATTTTTTTCATGTGAATTGATTTCGAAAGACGTCATAAAATGTAGCCTAATATTCAAGAACTTATTAAAAAAATAAGTATTTTACTTATTAAGTATTAAGAATTCGTAACTGAAGACATAATATCCCTATAACGCTTCCATTTGTGATCTCAAATTTGAAAGGATTTTCATTTTCATTCTAAGTTTATTTAAAATTGCAAATTTGCAAACACGTCTTAAAAGGAATTGAAACATTTACTTAAATAATTAATTTCTTTTTATTTATATGTTATCTAATGTAATATTTGAATATTTTTTACCTGATAGTATGGAAGCTTCGGACGCTGATAACCTGAACTGGTTTTCCATGTACTTCGGAAGCATCATGTTGTGTCCATAGCCACCATAGAACCAAAAGGTATCGTAGATAATAAGTAACATAAAAATTGGATTTTTAATCAACCTTTTTAATGCTGCCCACAAACCTATAAAATCATAAAGGTTAATTTAAACCATAAGTGTTAATCATTACATAAACGTTCATCAAAAATCATTCATGTTCATTTATGGTCTCAGTCCCAACGCATTGTTTCTAGAAACCCAAGATCTGTCAAAGCATTGCTTTTCAACTTTCGCGCTTTTTCCACCAGTTATAAAAATCGTAATAGCAACAAAATAAAACAAATTTAAGCAACCTCCGGATGTTTAATTTTTGTTGCATACGTTTTTAAATGAATAAAGTTATCGTTAGTTGGGTAAAACTATTTTAAAATTTTATCACTTAATAATTAATATTCGGCTGATATTACGAGGGCTGTTTTTCTTTTCAACCTGTAACAAAAAGACGGGTCAAGATACAAAAAAGATTTTTTTTTACCAAAAGTAAAGTACATTACTGCTTATTTCTCCATATAATCACCTCGACGATTAAAGCATTTGTCATATCTGTAAACAAGCTTTGAAATACCCTCTTCATAAAATGTAGCCGCCAATGATTTGAAGGGAGTTGTGCCGGTTTGTTTGAGCCCCACGTCAACTTGGAAGCGCTGCAATCCAAGCCACTATGCTTATCAATAATTCACTTATGGTAAACATTCGAGTTTCCCTAAACACTTGGTCAACTCGCTGAACAATACTGATGTTCATGAAGAAGGGGACCAAGGAAGCAAGTCCGTCGCTACAGACGGTATTGTTCAGCGAGTTGACCAAGTGTTTAGGGAAACTCAAAGCTTAACCATAAGTGAATTATGAACTATCAGTGGCTTGGAGGACAGAAAAAAATTGACTTAAAGCTTCCAAATTTACTCTTTTGAAACGAAATTGTCACAACTCCCTCCCAATCATTGGCGGCTACATTTTATGAAGATAGTATTTCAAAACTTGTTTACAGGTATAACAAATGCCTTAATCGCCAAGAGGATTATATGGAGAAATAAGCAGTATTGTACTTTACTTTTGGTAAAAAAAAATCTTTTTTGTATCTTGACCCGTCTTTTTGTTACAGCCCATCGGAGGTTGAAAAAAAACAGCCCTTGTATATCTTCAAATTTGTCTTATTTTTATGTACTACTATTCGGGTTATCGGTATTTTAAGTGGTAAATTCATCAAAAATTTTGTATTTAAAAATTTGTTGGAGTGGACTATTATATAAATACAAAAATGACATAACTTATTTTTTCATTCATAGCACTTAAATGTCCAATTTTTTAAACCTACTTTCTTTTTTTTTAATCAAAATTTAATGGAAACGTTGTTGATGATGAATTAACTAACGTTGCAGGAAAAATTTGTCTGCCTGTCCGTCTGTACCCCCAATTCTAAAACCTGTTATTTCCCTCGGATCTTAAAAAAAATATTTTTATTAGAATGGAAGGACATGAAAACCCCACCTTTTAAACCATAATAATAAACAGTAAAACATTTATTTCATGAAAAATGCACTATTACAAGTGAAACACTCAAAAATGAATACTTAGATCTTCTCATTTTATTAAGTGAATAAAATGAGAACGTCTAAGTATTAAAAAAATCTGATAATTTAATAAAAATACTTTGAAATGTTAAATTTGGGATCATATATGTTCTTAAAATTCCATATGTATGGTGGCTGCTCACCACACAACAATTACATTACGAGTTCTAACTCGACTCTGAAATACACTCTTTCTGAAACTGGCGACTTAAACTAGTGCTGCCATCTACTGCTATTCCGCAGGATGGCCATCCTCTTCTCATAACCCCTACTACCAGCCGTCAATTCTCAAAATACAGAACACACATGATTCCAAATATTAGAAAAATGCAGTCAGACGTTTTGTGAACCAATGATGTTCTCAAAAATGAAAACGTTCTCAGATTTGAGAACCCAACGGTGTGCATACCAGTCATTTGGATTCCTTCTCCTTTCTTGACCGTCGCCAATGCCAAGCAATTATGATGCAATGGTGTTCTCAAAAATGAAGAGTACAGGGGTAAAGCACCTTCATTACATAGTAGTCTGTCTGCTTGGCGAGGATACCAGGTCTGCTTGGCGAAGATAGCGAGTCATCGCCTAAACTGGTGTGAAGAAACCAATTTTGCCTTGGTTCTTATCACTCGGCGCACGGGTTTACTATCTTTATGATGAAAATTGACGCCGAGCAAATAGATTGACGCTTGAAAGGGGGAAAAGAACCAAGGAAAAAACCGTTTCCGCGTGCCAATCAGATTTCAATGCAGACATATTCCCTGTCGATGAAGATGTTTTTTCCCTGCACTCTACAAATGAGAACATTCTTCTCAAATTTGAGAACCCTTTTATTTTTTAACAGTGTGCATACCAGTCAGGTGGATTTCCTCTCCTTCCTTGACCTTGGTTGCCCTTGCCCGTCCTGGGAGCCACCTGGGGAAGAGGGCGAAGGGGACCGCGCACACCATCAGCAGCACCCCTTGCAGCACGAAGCCCGCCCACCAGCGGCCGATCCACAAGGGGTCTTGGGGTCCGAATCCGGGAGCAGCTAGGAGACAAATATTCATCCTGTAGGTCTTTAGGGGACACTGGGGAGAGTTTTCCACCAAGCTTAATACAAGAAATGAAAAGTTAAGAGGCGCCAAACGGCTGCTTGGTTTATGAAGCAACCCTTTTTTTTGTCACAAACAAGAATTTGGTTGGTGTCGTGTCCATGGGGACAACTATAGATGTCCATGCATGTGCAAAACACAGCCTGAACACATACTGAAGGTACAAATTCCAAATTTTAGGAGCTTATTCCTTTTATATTAAATATGTCATATAAGAAGGGGTGTTTTTGAAATTCGAACACAAACGGGTGTAAAAGTTCAAAACGTGAGCCGATTTCTTCATAGGAATAGCATTGAGCATTGTTATAAGATTAGAATTTATATTTTTCATTTTCAAAAGCCAGGTGCGATATGTCTCTCTCCCCCCCCCCCACCCCCCCGTCTTTCTTTTTCATCCACAAACGAGCACGGAAAATGATATACACTCTTAAAACATAAGAGTGAATTTTTCACTCAAAAAAAGAAAGGCATTTTTCAATAACACTCTTTCCTTCTGATTGGTGTTTTCGCTCAAAAAAGAACATTTTGCGATTTTAGAATCGCTTTTAACAGAGTGAATGGCAAATTCACTCCGTTTTGAAAAGAATTTCAATTCGTCTCTTAAAAAGGCGATTTTAAAACGTTTTCATTGGTCCTGTGGCGGTCAGCACAAATACCCAATACTAGCCCTCGCGACCGAGTAATTACCTTGTCGCAGACGGTTCAGTATTGGGCTCGCACGCAAGAGTTCCCTGGATCAAAACCGGGACCGGTCGGTCAGGACCTCATCAGTGGTGACTTTGGGCGTGGCGCCATTTAAGGGTGCACATCTGACAAACTTCACGCAACCAATGGCCATTGGTTGCGTGAATTGTTTGTGATTTTTTTTTTTAAATGGCCGCTCAGAAAGGAGTGGAAAAACCACTTCGCAAAAAGAGTGAAATTCACTCCTATAGGGAAAGTGCATTTTCAACACTGGAAAGAAGTGAAATTTAACTCAGACTGATTTAGAATTGCTCGGTTTTTTTAAGAGTGTCTCGGTAAATTGCAGACGAACTAGGACTCGGATCGCCATGCCGATTGCACCAATCGATAAATATCGAAATTTTGCATTACATAGAAGTTCAAACTCGGAGTCAATTTTGACAATTTTTTGGGATAATTTTCCGCCCATGGTGCGTTATACTTTACGGTTTGCCCAATATTAAGAATTCACAATCGATGGCAGATAACTGGAGACTAGTCATTCATTTTCATTTATTGATTAAGTTCTTAAATATGACATGATTTTTTTGCAATACTGGCGGCGTATGCACGTTTGCCATTTTGCTAGAGCCGACTGGTAGCCACAAGTTGAGATCCGTTATCACTGGGTGTGATATTTCCAGTTACATATACTTCAATAAAAAAAATAAAAAAAATGTTTTAACCAATTGCAATGCAGAATGCGTTGTTCATCTGAAAATGAAAAAAAAATCTAGTCAACTAATAATGAATAACAGCATATTATCAAGGTCTAAGGACTTTCGGCAGCAGTACCTTCAACTATCGTTCCATTTACATTTAGTTTCCAGCCATTGTTGTTGAGAAGCGTTTCCTTTTTACTTGAATTATTTTACTTATAATGTGCGGATTATGCAAATTACAACCATGCATTTCACATTCAAAGAGAGTTTAAAATGTATAAATGCGTGCTACAAAACTACACTATAAATAATCAATAAGGCATTTAAACCTACTTGACGGATCTTCGTGATATTTTAGAAATGAGTAGGACATCAAATATCCAAGTAAAGGTCCCAGCATCCATGAAGTGCTTATAATACCTACGAATAGTAAGGATATAAATGTAGAAAAACATGCTTTAAGTTCTACAGATCACGAATTGAGTTTATCAAACGTTTTTTTCTTTGTTTCATGTCTTTTTATCTACAGGTGAACCTAATTAACGAGCACTCGAGGAGAGGGAACCAAAAGGTTTTATATTAACCGAACTTCAAGTCAAGAAAAATTTAATATCTTAGTTTAAAATAAAATTATTTGAAAATTTATCATTAACTTTTTACAATAACTTAAAATACACTTTTTCAAGTATTTTAATGGAGCAGCATTTAAAACAGGAGAGGTAATTAAGAATGTGACGTCCTGCTCATTTTCCATTTTGACAAAATTAATTTTTTTCCTTTAAGTATTTAAAAAAAAAATTAGTAAAAGAAAACTGCAAAAATTCCTCTCATTACAGTTCCTTTAATTTCGAATTGCAAACATATAAATTACCTCAAGTTTAAAAAAAATGTTTACTTTATATTTTCACGGGTACGGCGTTATTGCGGGTTTACATTTTAAGTATTTCAAGATTTAAAGTTCAACGAATATTAGTGCAAAGATAATGAGCATATTTAAGGTCTTGCATGGCAAAAGAAATACTGAATGGAAATAAATTATTTCTCTAGCGTTTATTGGTGAATCAATGTCACGTGGGAGCATAGAACTATTCGGAGCACCGATCGTTAAAAGATTGGAATGAAATCATCTACAAGATATACGTCAGCTGAAACAAGTCATTACGATGGGAAAGTGAGTTCACGTTAACGAGATTCGACAAAATAACTTCAATTTCACAAAAACGCCAAATATAAGTTGAATTTCATAAGATATTAATTTTTTTTTTTGAACACACACAAATTTAATAATTTGAATTTCAAGAAGCAACGTCAGAAAATGGGAATTTTTAATAGTTGTGTTAGTTTTATAGTACTTAAATTACGATTAAAGACTTTTGTTTTGCATTGAAAAGGAATATTGTCCACTTCTATGTAGTAAAGGTACACTTTAACTTAAAATTAACTCATATCGTAGATTTTTTAGCAAAGAAAAAGTTATTACCAAAATACATTGGCGCCTTTTCTTTCTTCACATTGTCGTCCATGTATGCCATCCCAACAGTGGTACACGGTACAGTTCCGCACCCTTTCAAGAAGCTTCCAAGCACCAGGAGCAGTATGGCCGCAATCGTCGGAGGACGATCATCAACACCACAATCTTCCGGTTTCCTCTCACTCTCGCATCCACCGAAGTCGGTGCTATTCCTACTACTCACTGATATTAAATTAGTATCAGCACCGTACAAGAAATACGGCAAAGCAGATATAAAACAGCCTAAGGAAGAAAGCAGCATTCCAAATGCCACTATCCTAGGTCGATGAACTCCTCCGAAGTATCCAACAAGCACTCCAAGAAGTAAAGGGGTAATTCTGTCCATCACCAGTATCCATCCACTAATTTGGCTTTTAAATGCAAAACGCTTTTCTAAGGTTGACACGACACTTATCAGGTAAAAGAAGTAACAGTTGTTGAGGATTCCTATGATGGAATACAGTACGAGGTAAACTTTTGCAGTCGCCCACGATTGAAGCCACGGCAATTTGAAACAACCAATTTCACAAGCACTATCAAGGTCGATGTCATATTCTGAAATCGAGCCCTTCAAGTTCACTTCTAATGGCGGTATGGACTCTTTAACATTGAGCCTTTCGGCTGAAGCGTAACTTTGTTCTACTTCTTCCATCTGCTTTAAAATTTCTTGGGTTTGTGGTGAATTTGAATTTTCCTTATCAATTAACGTATTAATATCTTTCATTTCAATGTGAGGCATCGTTTATTGAATTGTTATTTTACTTAAAATTTTATAATTTGTTGCTTTGTTATTTTATAATATAAAGACAATTGTAAATGGCAGAATCTATATTTGTTGTTCGATCTTCATCAATTATATCATCAATTCATCATTATAAGTTCTCAGGTTAAAGAAAGAAATATAAAATATAGTTACTTGAATCTTGCTTTTCATCCCAGGAAATTATGAAGAAGTATTCAACAATTATCTAAAGTAAGTAAAATAAGAAAAATTATTTAGTAGTTTCAGTTTGACGATAACAGTTCAAATAAATTTCTGCTGCTTCTAAAACCATATAGTCAGGAATTTCTGAAGTTAACGATTGATTATAGTTTGTCACTAATAAGCAGATGCTGTTTTTTTTTACAATTATAGTCGGATAAATGTTTAAATGCATGCAAAGTAATCGTATCACAATGCAATGTCATCGTCCATAACTATACAATTGGATATTCGTGTGTGTGCGTGTGCGTGCAGTACGTGTTCCGCCAATATTACTTTTTTCTTTTATTTTGTTGGTATTATCTTCAGAAACTAAGTTCATAGCTATTCAATTATAAACGCTAAGGGTGTTAAACACTATACTATTGCTGAATGAATGATTTGTTATCAGTAATGTATCACTGTTATGTGTCAGTGCAAATATAATGAAGTGTCTTTTTACTGTGTTTTTGTTTTTTTACCAGTGCATTGTATTTTTTCCTGTGGTGAAACTATTATGTATGATTATGCACATAAATAATGCATGTGCTTTCCTTCAAAATATGAGAACTTAATCAATATCTTACCTCGTTATGAAGTTTTTCTTACGTAATATAAATGATAATAAAGTTGGTGTCACACAATCAATGAAGATAAATTTGTATCAACACTCTAAAAAATTTTGGTGTAGTACCTTCACAACAAAAATGGTTGAAAAAAAGTTGCCATCAAAAGTGGTGTAAGGGAACACCATCATGAAATCGGTGTAATTTAACACTGATTATTAACCGGTGTGCAGGACACCACTATTGGTGAAAAAAACAATACCCCTGATTTAGTGTACTTCAACACCTAATTCTTATTGGAGACTTTAACAATTAGTTTATTATTATTTTTTTTTTGCTTTTTATAGACGTGAGAACTTTTTTTGAATACTCAATTTTGAAGTGAATTTTTATGTGTCTCATTTTTTAAAGTGTTTTTGAGGTTTTGTTTGAATACTCAATACTAAATTTTGAGGGTTTAAAAATTAAACTTTTTTAGATATTAGACAACTTAAAATTAATTTAGCTTGAAAATTATCCTTACACAGTTATTTCCCACAGCAATGAAACAAGTTAAAACGAATAAGATTCTTTGTTTATTCTTTAAGTGTGTTATTCTCGGCAAAACTACTAATCAAAACTATGATAATATTCAAAAGCATAAAACATAATAAAATGACTTAGTACGCATCCAGAAGTTGATCGACGTTAGTTTTTTAGTTACCGAAAAAAATTCCAATCAAAAGCAGCGTTTGGAAACAGCGATTTTAGAGATGTCGCCTAGCACGAAAAGTCGCCGGGTCAGCAACTAGGATTAACCCATAATAAAAAAAAAACTGTATTGCTGCAACCAATTACACCCACCCACATAAAATTGATAATATTTGCACGATATACTATATTTTATCCATTTCCAGCAATTTACAAACGAAGACACAGACCATGCACATCGCAAATAAACTAATCATAAACACAATTGAATAAACACATCAACCAGAATTGTTAAACTAATATTTTAAGAACCCAAAATTAAAACAACCATTCCAAACTGAAAATCTAGGGTTTTAAGTTAGATTTCAGGGATAAAACTTAAATATAAAGATTCAATATAATTATTTTATTTACCCTGCACTGTAAAAAATTCCAGAAACGTTCCAGTGTACATCTGAAATGTTGAAGCTCTAAAACGAAACCCGGCCCGATTTCCACCTTTCAATTTATTTCTTTTTGCATATGAAACCTTTCACGTAGGATTGTATTTCTCACGAAACCTTTCGATAATTTATGCGTGTCCAGTTGTGACGCCATATTTTTCAAACAATGCACATCGTCTTCACCGGCTGACGAGACTAAGAGACAAACAGAATGAATAATATTCCCCTTTCCCGCCCGCTTGTTTTCCGGCAAAAACGAAGTAAGTATTAATCTAAGTTGCTTGATTCTTATTTTATTCTTCAAATTAAATTTAATATGTTATTTTTCGGGTTTTATTTATATATTTTGTGAAATTGAAAGTGCAGTCCAAAACTATGGTCATTATCTCCCTTTATAGGAACGAATGGTTTATTCATGTTACTTCGGCACATCTGAAAATATATGAGCATTTGAGAGTTTCGGTATTCGGCCATGCTATTGTCATCGCTTGTCTATTACGAACATGATTTTTCTAGGAATCTTTTTTGAGTTGAAGCGACTTTTCGAAGTTTTCCAGAATGGTAGGGAAGTTGAAACCTCGATGTCTGAAACCGGTAATGTAACTAACCGGTTATGTAATTAATAAGTAATAATGAAGTTTCTTCTATATACCATGAAGTTTCTTTTTAGAACATGGAGTTCCTTCTGTAGAACATGAAGGTTATTCAATTCATGGTTCTTATATTATTCCAGATACATGAAATATTGTACCCAGTTATTTTTTACGATAGCAATTTTTTCCCACTGTGATATTGCAGATGTTATCAGTCAGTTTGTATAAAACTGGGTATTTACAGTATTTGGTACTTTTCAACCTCTTTATTAATGTGTTTAATTTTTTTTCATGAATATCCAACGCCCAATTTTTGCTACGTTTTCCAAAATGTCGAGGGGAGGGGAGTTGGTTACAGGAATATTGTATTTCGGATTTATTTATTATGACTGGTTGTGCCACTTGCACAAGAGCTGTTCTTATTTCTAGTTCCAATTTAATGAACGAAGTAATATTGTCAAATTGCCCTAGGTATGGTAAAGTGCTTGATGAACTGTTTCAGATGGATCCTGGTACAATTTTTTAAGTTTGGAACTCGGAAAGGAGAAAAAAAAGCTGTGTTTGTAAAGACCTCAGAGAAAGAGTCTCTCATTTCATGAACACATATTTTTCTATAGAATCCTTTATAGACAATAAAGCAGATTTGCTTTTCAGGTAACTTATTTCTTAATGTCATAAAAATAATACTAAAAACAATACAAAAAAAACTACTAAATATTTAGTTACTATACAAGTCTGAAACTTTTTTCAATAACGCCTCATGTTTATTTTTAAAGTTTAAACACAGTCATTGCACGTTTCGTAACTTTGATTATGATCAAATAATTAGACAAAATAAGTATGTTAAAAAAGTAAAGCAGATATTTATACTGAGTAAATGTACTTAAATATGCTATATATTCAAAACTACTCGCAGTATTTTATATTGATTAAAATTTGAAAGAGACTAAAGTACAACTCAACTCTTGAATAAGCATTTGTTTATTGTTTGTTTAGTTTTGATTGCATGTGTTTCTGCGGGCCGTAGGGAGTCTAGTGGTCAGGGTCTCGATCTCGAGATCGGAAGGTCCCGCGATCGAGTCCCGGTACCACTGAAGACCTACCGAGTATATGCGGAGTACGTACTCGTTAAATCCGTTGGGTCCGAAAGTCCTGTGGTCTCATTGCGCAGTTTACCACTGGTACAGGTCCCTGGAGGCTATTTTCCTCCCCTTCAGGGAGATGTCTAAATTGTGGAGGTGGCGATAGATGGCAGCATCTGTCTTGTATGTTTGTGTATGTCGTGTCCGTCCTTCTTGAAGAAGGTTTATAAGCGGGTCTTTGTAACCAAGCACACAAGCCTGAAAATATATGTCAACCAACCAACCGTGTTTCTGCACGTAAATTTTATTATAAAGAACAATATTTTTACCACTATAAATCTAACATTTACTATTTTTATTTATTTAAAGAAGCCCATCTGCTCTTAATAGTTTAATTAAATAAATGTACCATTGTCTGCATGCTGTAAAAAAAAGAACGCGATAATTTTTTCTAAGGTTAGCAATATCACGCGGTGTCTATTCATTTATCACGACTCGTATACAAACCCGGGTCAACGACTTGGAAGTCAGACATGCTAACGACCACGCCACAACCACGGCCACCCATATTTATTTAGGTAAAGTATTATATTAGCACCAGCACCCTACCTGCTTATGGAATGCAAGTTCATTTGTATAGTTCCAGATCTCTTATGATTAAAGAATTGTTATCATACCTGATTGTGTGGAGTGCTGGTTCCAATATCGATACCAGATCCGGTATGATTGTAAAACCGCTCCCACCGTTCTAAAACAATGTTTACTAACAGATAACCGTTATCCTCAAAATCTCTAATTTTGTCTGGTTTTTTTTTTAAACCTAGGTTAATCAATCTACCGTTTTTGCTACTAATTATTTTTACATTGTTTGCTTAACTTTGGAAGCTGGCATACTATAGCATAACCCCTTTTTCCCTTTGGAAACAATTGCACAACTGCGACACAGTAAGAGAGTATAATTTAAAAAAAAAAAAATTGGGGTGCTGTGATTTTAAAATTTGCAATTTTCATGCAGTAGGTATTTATAGTATGAGCAGCACCTTATTTTACAAATCCTCAATTACTTTCCTTTTAGTTATGTTTTTAAGAGCTTGCAAGAATATTTTAGTGAATCTTGTTTATAAATGAAATTTTTTTTTAATTTCGGGTCTGTGTGTAGAAACCCTGGAATTAATTTCAGACGGAACAAAACCAAAGCTATGGAGCTTCTTGAAGCTGTATCTTCTAAACAAACATAAGGGGTATCTGTTTCTGAAAATATGTCTTGTAAGTTTTCATTATTTATTGTAGTTGTTGAATTTGCATTTATTTGTTCCTGTACTTAGTTTTTCCATCAGTATCAATTTTTGAAATTTTACCATTTACTTAAAATCTAAACTTCATATTATTACTTAAAACTAAAGGAAAAAATGTGCAGTAAAATCCTTGTTTTTTCTGGTATTTATTTGGATTCACATGATTTATAATTTGTAAAGTTCCAATTTAATTTATTTAATTATTTTAAACACATTTATTTTAACTGACATTTACTATTACATTTCTTCAAATATATTTCTGAAACATAACATTTTATTGCCATACGTATTTGCCGCAACAAGGTACTCCAGAATCGCCCAATATTATTTGTTTTAGAAACTAGGGAAACTAAGCGGGGCGACCTTTCAAGGAGGTAGGGCCGCATGTGACGAAAATCCTCCACCGGCCGTAAAGATGATAGGTAACCAACTGGACGTAATAATAGACAATAAGCCGATACGTGCTCTAGTAGATTCCTGAGCTTCATTCTCCGTAATCTCTGACAAGTATCGACGATCCTTAAAGAAGGTGCTGTTCTCAGAGGCCAAAGATATTCTGCTGAAAGTCGCCGATGCAAGTTTTGTCCGACCAATAGGAAAATGAATTTTGTGTGTCCGTATAAATAGCCTCGAGCAACCGTTTGAATTCATCGTTTTGCCGCATTGTAGTCATGACGTAATCCTAGGCTGGGACTTTTTATCGGCTTCCCAAGCTGTGATAGACTGTGGACAGAGGGAGCTATTCCTAGAAGGCAATTGCCAGGATTTCGCGGCATTGTACACCTATAAGATGTATGCCACAAAGGACTATACACTTAATCCTCGCTCTATAACCAAAATAGCAGTATCGGGACTGCAAGCCCAGGGACACGTTAATGTTGTAATAGATGGTAGTAAACGCTTGCTCCTTGAGAAAAACATTGCTGTACCATCCATGATCTCCTCATATCATGAGCAAAGTGAGATCTGGGTTGCAAACCTCCAGTCTGCAAACCAAGTTATCCCTAAAGGAATGTTCATAGGACTAGCTGAGCCCTTAGATGAAGTACATTTATGTGCGATTTCCGACACGTCGTATGGTCCCGAACAAGAGACGCCGAATGCCGAAATGGATTGTTCCCTGATGATGTCCCCTGATTTAAGTGCCGGACAAAAAAACGAGCTTGCAAAACTTCTACGGACATTTTCTGGAATTTTCAGGAAGACTGACAAGAATAAGGACACCCGGACGAATGTGAAGCACAGGGTCAACACTGGCGATCATGTTCTAATAAGCCAACGAGCCTACCGTGTCTCCCTTATGGAAATACGAATCATTCACGAATAAGTGCAGAAAATGCTTGAAGGGGGTATTATTCAGCCATCCGTAAGTCCCTGGTTGTCACCCGTTGTGCTCGTAAGGAAAAAAGACGGAAGCTGGCGTTTTTGTGTAGACTATCACAAGCTCAATGAAGTCACGAAAAAAGATGTTTATCCCCTGCCTCGTATCGACGATACCCTGGACTGTATGAAGGGCGCCAAATTCTTTTCTTCCATGGACTCCGATCTGGGTACTGGCAAATCGACGTAGATGAAGCGGATCGTGAAAAGACGGCATTTATTACCCCTGAGGGGTTAACGAGTTTAAAGTCATGCCGTTGGGACTCTGTAAAGCTCCGGCAACATTTGAACGGATGATGGATAATTTGCTACGCCATTTTAAATGGTCGACGTGCCTTTGCTACCTGGATGACATAATTGTGTTCTCAGAAAAGTTTGAAGAACATATCTCTCGTATGAATCTTGTTCTGAAATGTCTTCAGGATGCCGGTCTGTTACTTGACCACAAAAAGTGTCTTTTTGCAGCCCGAGAGTAAAAATTCTGGGTCATCTTGTATCTAGTAGTGGAGTCCGTCCTGATCCGGACAAAGTGAAAGCTGTCAGTAATTTTCCTACTCCACAGAATGTGCATGATATACGAAGCTTCCTTGGACTTTGTTCCTACTTCCGAAGATTTATTAAGGGTTTTTGTTATCTTGCAGAACCCTTGCAGATGCAGTTGAAAGGTGATGCTCAGTTTCATTGGGGTCTGGAAGAAAGGGAAGCTTTTGAGAACCTAAAGAAAGCTCTTACTTCTAAACCAGTACTCGGAATGTACGACGAAAATGCTCCAACCGAAATTCATACAGATGCCAGTGGATATGGTATTTTTGCAGTCCTGGTGCAAGTTCAAGACAACGATGAAAAAGTTTTGGCATCCGCCTCCAGAACTTTAACAAAAGCCGAAAGAAATTACTCCACTACGGAGCGGGAATGCCTTGCAATCGTATGGGCAATCAACAAATTTCGCCCTTACATTTTTGGAAAATATTTTACTATTATTACTGATCATCGTTCACTATGCTGGCTCATGAGTCTCAAGGATATTTCTGGGAGATTGGCGAGATGGGCCCTTCGTCTTCAAGAGTATAATTTATCAGTAAAATATAAAACAGGCAAGAAGCATAGGAATGCCGACACTCTCTCGAGAAATCCTGTGGAAGAAGAAACTGAGACACGCGAAAGATGTTTAGCTGTCGCTACGAGCATGAATCTTGCGGTCGAACAGAGGAAAGACTCCGGGCTCGCTAAAATGTACCCCTCAAAAAATTGTTCTCCAACCAATGACACATTTAAAGAAATTAACGGAGTGCTCTGCAGAAAGAATTTTGACCCGGATGGAAAGATGTGGTTGCCAGTCATTCCCAAACATCTACGGGTCGACATACTCAGACATTTCCATGACGAACCCACTGCAGGACATCTTGGATTCACGAAAACCTATGACAGAATTCGTAAACGATTTTATTGCCGGGGATGTACCGAAATATTGTTAGATATGTAATGCATTGTCGGGATTGCCAAAGAAGAAAATCCGTCCCTCAACGACCACCTGGACGCCTAATCTCAATTCCTCCAGCTATCGCACCTTTCCATCGCATCGGAATCGATCTTCTAGGTAGATTTCCAAAATCTACTCATGGGAACAAATGGATCATAGTCTGCACGGACTACTTAACAAGATATGCTGTCACAAAAGCTTTGCCGACCGCCGAAGCCGAAGAAGTAGCAAGGTTCCTGTTGGAAGAAATTGTTTTGAGACATGGAGCGCCAAGGGTAGTTATCACTGATCGTGGTGCCGTCTTCCAATCCAGACTTGTGTCCGCTCTCGTCAACTTGTGCAATGTAGATCATCGTATGACAACAGCGTATCATCCTCAAACAAATGGACTAACAGAGCGCTTCAACAAAACCTTAGCCGACATGTTGTCCATGTATGTCGATACCGAACAGAAAAACTGGTACGAAATCCTGCCATTTGTAACATTTGCCTATAATACCGCTATACAAGAAACGACAGGATTCACTCCTTTCCATTTACTTCATGGTCGCGAAGCCGAAACGATGCTAGATACTATGTTGCCATTCTGTACTGATGATGTGGATGATGATTACAGCAGACGAATAATTGCCAGAGCTGAAGAATCCAGACAGTTAGCACGAGTGCAAACTTAAGAGCTCAAGAAAAAGACCGCCAACGTTACGATTCCAAACACAGAATGGTATATTATGCTCCCGGAGATACGGATCTATACGCCGGTAAGAAAAGTCGGTCTCTCAGAGAAGCTCTTAAGAAGATACTTTGGGCCCTATAAGGTGTTACGCCGTCTATCAGACGTGACCTATGAGGTGCAAGATTTCGACCCTGACTCCCGGAGAAGAAAACCGAAGGACGTTATCCACGTATTACGTATGAAAATA
This sequence comes from Oedothorax gibbosus, assembly GCA_019343175.1. NCBI lineage: Eukaryota > Metazoa > Arthropoda > Arachnida > Araneae > Linyphiidae > Oedothorax > Oedothorax gibbosus. The sequence goes on from CM033272.1 coordinate 2,692,279, forward strand.
TACCATTACCCGGATAAGCAGCTGGAAACAGAAGACAGACGAAGCCAGGAAGCTGTCCCTCCGAAAAGGAAAACAAGTCCGAAAGAGAATTACAAAGGACCCATGACACGTTCCAGGGCGAAAACCCGTGACAGCGGGACGCTGTCCTTTTCTTAGAGGGAAGCAATGCCGCATAAATGAAATCTGCCATCATGCCTCGATAGTCTAGTGGTAGGATGCTCACCTAGCACGCGGACGGCCCGGGTTCGATTCCCAACCAGTTCGTGTAATATAGGGAAATCTTAAACTAAAAATATTACTTATTATTTGCCTGGAATCGAGATGGTTCTAGAACTTTCTTTAATATTCTATTTCGATTATTCTGGAATATTCTATGTAACTATAAAACCTAGGTCCCACCAGTTAGTGGGCAGTTCTGCATTCTGTTGTCTACTGAATAAATTAGATTATTACTTCAAACCTTGTATTCATTCCAATCTTCGTGACAATATATTACCCTAAAGTAGATTATATGATACGTATGCTTGGATAGATTTAATATATTTTTTTATTAAGAACGGGTATTTATTTGATAGTTTATAAGAAGTAAAAACATAATCTATACAGCATATTAGTATGAAACTCAATGTAAAACAAGTAAAAAAAAAAAACCTCGATAATTTTATTTGAATAGATGTGACTTTTTGCACTAAACTTATTACGGAATTAAACTGAAACGCCATGCGAACGATTCGCCGGCGAACGGGTGGAGTTTCGAAGATTTTGTACTTTAGTGTAATTATAATTCATTTTATTTATATTAAACCAATTTATTTTAATATTAATTACGATGTCATGTCCGCGGATGCATTAATAATGTATGTGTGTTGTTAAGGGTAGTGGGTAGTCTACGACCGGGGAAAATGGTGAAATGTAAAACCATGTAAAAATCAATGCCATTGATACAATATTTCCTTAATTTAAGTAATTTTTGGTATACGCATAGTATGAATATATTTAAGTGTGAATTTACCAAAAAAAAACAGTATAGTGTTGCCAATTTTTTTTTACAAGCAACTATCTATGGGTTAGTTTCTATCGGTTATCTTAAAGTGAGTTTGACTAAGGTGCGCGCGAAAAAAAAAAATTATTATTTTTTTTACTTTTGATGGTTTTATTTTATACTAAAGGGTTGAAACTTTATATTAAATACAAAATAGTCTTAGAAATTTATTTTTTTGTGATATTATGCTCCAAACTACAAAATTTACAAAAAACATCATTCTTAAAAATACTTAATACCAATTTTAAAAAAATATTCATGCAGTAATAATTATTTTTTTTGTTTTAAAATACAGTTTAGTGATTTATTAAACTATGTACAAAATTTCAAGTCAATATCTTCAATACTTTTTGCTTCGTGCGCACCTTAAGTCAAAAATTCAACGTTTTGAGAAAAAGGTAAAAAACAAAATCTTAACACATATTTACCTATATGTCCCATTTTAGTGTAATCCAGGCCCATAGAGAGAAGTGTCTTCCTTTGCAGATATCTCTGCCACCTTTTGCTGCTGCTTTTTTTCTTCCAGGCTTCTTTAGTGGCATTTTTGAAGGATCGTTCGGCTGCGGCAACTCGTCGCTGATCAATTTTTTTGAATCATTCGAGCATGTTTTGGCCTGGTTCCATGCCTAGATTTATTAGAACATTTTTTCGGGTGCTTACACCATTATTGAAACAGATCACTGCATCTGGAACACCAATTTCTAGAGCTTTTATGCCCACAAAAGTTGTCTTCGGCAGTCGCTGCCACACACATTTATTAAAACTCTCGTTCGGATTCTGGGTCTTTCCATGCAAACATCTTTCAAGCAACTCTTTACTTGAAAGAGCACGGAAAACACTCTTGATCGCAAGCATAACTGGTTCGGGTAAACTACTCTTATGTGTATATTTTGGTCCATTATGAAGTAAAGCCTTGTTATATTTACACCAAGTGTCTGCGTCTGTTGGACAAAGTCCATGCTGTGGGTTATTATCTGTCGACAATTTGTGAAAATATATATGGCCCACACAGCTTGACTCATCGCAGTGACGTCCTTGTCTATATTTGCTCTTATGGCTTTGCCATAATATGTCTGAAAAGCTGCAATTTAATCTTTAGTCAACCTATTCCTTCCGGACAAACTCTTACCATCTGAAAGTTTTTTCTTTTTATAGTCAGAAACTATGTTTCGAAGTCTAGCACCCATACGTTTTTGTACATGAGCAATGCATTAGAGTTTTTTTTTATATCAGTGTCATTACCATAAACTTTTGACGATAACACCAAATCAAAAGCTTTGGAGTCCCCGTCTCCCAGGAAACGAGTGTATCGTACATATTTTGTTTGTTCCGATCGCTCAAAAATTTTCATCACACCGTGTGCTTCCATGCCGCCACTCGATCCTGTGTAATTTTTCTGGCACACATGGGTAACTGCGGTTTTTTCGAGCACAAAACACAGTACTTAGACATGCTTTCAACATCTAACACCTTACCCTCCAGGGATGTCACAACAGCAACTCCATCTGCCACGTTCCATCGAAAACTCCACAAATATCTCGGTCGTGGCCATTCAATTTGACAGTTTCTTCGACAGCAGACAGCATCGATTTCTCCGAAACATCCTTCAAGCTGAGTAGTAGTTTTGCATACTGGCTTGCAAACTTGGTGGGTGGAGGTGACAAGTTTAATATTCCTAGCAGGGTCACTGCAGCATTTTTAGCCTGCCCAATGCATCTCATACCGTACACAAGGCGTACATTTACATCATAGGAACTGTTTGTTACTGACGAAGTCATCGCACTTGCAGCGTTTGCACAATGACTGCAGCTTATCATGAGGTTGGAAGCCAATCCTTTTCTGCTGGAAATCACTTCAGAAACTACAATAGTGTCGGGTATTTCACAAAATTTACATTTCGTAAAGTTCCTAACTAGCTGTGACAAAATTCCAACTTCAACAACAACACGATTTTTATCGATGTCCGATGTAGGAATCAAATACTACCTTTTTTTTGAAGCACTGCATGGTTCTAGAACTTTTGAAATGTATTAGATCGCTGAATTCTTATGCTGATTCGGCCGAAGTTTCCGTTTTCCAAAAGATTTCGCACGACCCATTTTTAAAAAATGAAATAAAGGAAAGTAATGTTTTTCAAAAACTAATTGAAAATAATTCGCTTGAAGATAACGTGCAAAAAAGTAAGAATAATAAATACACGAGGGAAGGGAATAAACAACACCAAACCGTAATCACAGTCACAGTTAAACTTATGCTCAGTTAACCAAACCAAAAATATATTAATAATTATAGAAATAATTTTTAAAAAATCCGAAACAAGCGAAATAATTTTGCAAAAACGAAACCAAAACTAAAAAAGAATGTTTTTAATTATTATTTTTACTCTGTTCTAGTTTGAATTTCAGCAAAAAGTTGATATCATTCGATAGCTATGAATGTCCTCCATGCAGTACAGATTTTGAAAATTCAAAATTTTGATAATTTTTTACTACCCACTACCCTTAAGTACATTTAAAAAATAAACAGGACATGGAAATGAAAATCATAACAACACTAAAATAAAACATATTCCAAGGGGGAAAAAGCATCTAGACAATTAATAATTAATTAATAAAGTTTATATATATTCAACAACTGTCATATATATTTTCACCATCATGACAAAGTCAAATGGCAATAGATAACAAATTATATTTAATACGTCAGCAGAAAATAGATGAAAAAAAATAATTGTAACACAAATCTTGTTTCCACAAGTCATTTTGTTGATTACATGGAAAAGAAAATTATTCTGCACAATTTTGTATTTGAACAATGGCCTAACTATATATTTTTAATTGATTAATATAAGATTTTATTACTTACTGATTTGAAATTTATTAATTCTAAATTAAAGGCCACGCTTTGCTGTGTCTCGTCTGTGGCTGCTGCTTTCTCGACACATATTTGAACGATCATTAAACTGTTATGCTTAAAAATATTCCAATTTCCCCGCATCTAATAGTAAAAAGAAACAGTTGAATAAGGCCAGGATAAATTTATGATTTGGAGATAAAGGTTTACAATCAAAGAACTGTCAGAGCAACAACTCTTCTTTTAACACACACACATATATGTTTTATAAAAATACTATTTCTCCACATATATAAAGCAGTGTCTGGTCTGGTAATGTCTGGTCTTGAAAACGTGCTACGTCGAAGCGCAAAAATTAGGCGATTTGGGTCACTTTATCTAAAGCCATGTTTCCTCCATTTAGATTAGATTTATTAAGATTTACTATTCATTTAAGATACATATCCCTCTGAGGGATACAGACGTATAAACCCGTCACCTGAATTGCAGGTTTTCCTGCAACACACATATTTTTTTAAAATTTATAAATTTAATAATTTTATTAAATTTTAAAATTTAAGGAATGAAGGAGCCAATTTATAACCATCTACTACAAAAATATAATTTTTTAAAATTTAATAAATTAAATTACCAGTTAAAATTGTAATTAAAATCTCTTGCAGAGAAAACAAGTGTACACTTCAGTTAATTTGGTTTTCCCTCAGAGGGATATTCATTACGACTTTCGACCTTTCAACTGTAACATCATACAAATCAGAATGCAACTAACAAGAATTCCCATTTCAATTGGAACAATTATACTGGCTTTTTTTTTTAATTTTGACCCTTACGAAAAGGAAGTAACACAGATACACAGTCTACACAGGTCTACACAGATAATAAAGTAAAGATTTTTTCATATATTTAATGATGTCCATAATCAGGTCCATAATGGGAATGATGTCCAGGAATGATGTCCATAATCAACATTTGTGTAAGTGTACAGGGTTGTCCAGAAATAAATTTCCCAACTCAGAGGCCTGTGCAAGATGCTGTATTGGTCAGAATGTGATAAAATTTGAGATACAGACATTTCAGATCATGCGCTTTCGATTTATTATACAAAAAAGAAATTAGTTCAAAAATTTGCCGATAGGTGGCGCTGCCAATTCAAAAACGCATTTTACAGTAATTCTACATGAGATCCGTAGTTCTCCACAATTTTTCCCATTTTTATAGCTTTGTGTTCCTGCTGTGTTTCCATCCTGCACAGGCCTCTGAGTTGGGAACCTTATTTCTGGACAACCCTGTATTGTAACTTGTCATTGAAGAATTGTCAGAAGGAGCATTCAATCATATTTAGATAGTTTTATAATAATTGAGGAAAATACTTCTCGAAATTATACATCTCAATATCAATTATCCGTAGTCATTAAAAAATACTTCGTACTCCGAATTATGACCTTTCAGTTGGCTTCCATAGGTCGGACTATGTCAATCAATTTTATGAGTATAAAAATACATGCTTTCACATTTGACCAACACTAAATTCCTTTAAGTCATAAAATAGTTAATTAGCTCCATAATCATTTTTAAGTCTCAATACACAACACACACACAAACATAAACTTTAAATCTTAGTTAAGTAATATTAATTATTATTTATAAATAATAATATTAGAGGAGAGTGGAGAGAGATTTCACCATAATGATCATGGTTCACTTACCCCATATTATACTAATACTTAAGAGTTAATTTTTTAAAAGGGGGACAACTTGTAATAGTTGATACCTACAAATTTGCTAAAACTTTTAGGATATGTTTGTAGTACGTAAATAAAAAAAAAATTGAATTTCGGGTGTTCTTAAATCCAATTTGTTTGACCTTGAGAAAAGTCAAAGTTTGATATCACGAGTTAATGGTGTTTACTGCATTAGAAATTTTTTAAACTGAACTGAACCATTAATTTACGTAATCAATGCTTTAAGATAAAATAAATTTGATAACTTGATCAAACGATTGCGAGCTGTGGTTTCGTCAGCCAAATCATTTTTTTAAATTTTTTTTTATTTCTAATGGCAAGGCAGGTTACAATTATAAAAATAACAATTGTGAACAATTGAACAAATAAAAGTAACATTGACCGAAGTCATTGCCTCAGGCGTTCTCTAGCTCTCCAATACAGGGTAGTCTCGGAGTCGGAAGAACCGCGAAGTGCCCCGCATCGACGCAGATGGCCTCTATTCAAAGGTTCTCCAAGGTCACATAAAGAACAAAGAGGGGAGTCAAAAATGCCAATTCTATGGAGATGTTCACTTAGGCAATCATGTCCTGTCACCAACCGGAACAACGCTACTGCCTCCCGTCGAGGACGATCTGGAATGTTGGCGAGGTCTTCGGCACTCCAGGTCTTCAGTTTTAACACGATCTTGCATTTGGGATTCGATTTTCATATTCAAAGCTTGTTTCCAAAAGAGCTTTTTGAGTGAAAAGACAGTCCAGAAGCATTTGATAGTGAGCCATTGCTGCACCATTACGAGCGAGAAGATCAGCCTGATCGTTCCCGTAAATGCCGCAATGGCTGGGGATCCATTGTAACTTGATAAACTTGGCTTTTCGACTAGGCAGAGGCTACGCGCACGGGCACCGCTTCACCCATTACGTGTACGGGTATTAACGCGCATGCTCAAGTCGGGGCTTACTGGAACCGTGCTTACATTGCTTGCACGGACATTCGTGATATACTTGAAAGTTGAGATTACTCTTATTTGGGCCCCGGCAATTTTGTTTTCTCTATAAAAACATCAGTATCCAACATGGGCAGTATTGTAGGGCGCATTGAAAGCCTAAACACTCGTTTGGGGCCCCGGAAATTTTGTTTTGTCTAAAAAAACATCAATTCTAGCCATTTGCAATGAAAGTTCAAAAAAATAGAAATTTAAATACTTCATGAAAATGTAAAAAATGCAAGTAAACTTTTCCAGGACAAATTTGAAACGATGATCTTACCAGGGTGAAAAAATCTATAATTCAGCCTAAAGCGTGTTTTGAAACCGAGACCTTTAGAATACGAACCTTTTATGCAACCACTAAGCTACGGTGGTCAAGGATGAATCAAACTAAAACTGTTAATAAGCCTCGCTCCTGCGCAGTTACTACCCGTGCGCGCAATGCTTGTACGGTGCCCGTGTACGTAGACACTCCGTTTCGACTAATACAACGCATCAATTCACGGCATTGTAGGACCTCAGCAGACAAAGGGGCTTCAGACTAGCCAATAGCCTGTATGGCTGCCTGCGAGTCCGAGAGTAGGACAACCTTTTGGAATTTTTGAAGACAATCCAGAGTTTCTCCAATACGATACGGATGGCCTCTACCTCTCCATCAAAGGCCGTTCTGTTTTTTCCCGCAGACGCAGAAAAGAAGAAGAGTTTGGAAAAGACCCGACC
>CM033272.1:2699702-2724127 GCA_019343175.1 Oedothorax gibbosus
AAACTTAACTAAAATGTAATTGTAAAATCAGGGAATTTTTTATGAAAGTATCAGGGAACTTTTTTTCCAGGATTTTGTTACCACCTTGGTGTGATTTATGGATGCCCCCTTAGATAAAAATACAACAATAAGTACTTTTTTTGACTTGTACTCTGGCGAATTTTTATTTGGTTTAAAATAAAACACAAAGTGGCAAGATAATCAAAAGTGGCTCCAATTTTTTTTATATTTTTGCCTTCAAAGAATAGGGATGGGCAACCATAATTCAAAGCAACACCAGGGAAAAAAGGAGTTATAAATTATGTTCGTTGGCGTCTACCAGACGATACGATTTCTGACAATTATTTCCAATAAACAATCCGATCACTGTAACAAAGTGTAAACACTCATAAATCGCACGCAGTTTATAAAACATTTCGGTGAATTGATGACGTTCGCATTATAGTTTGCCAATGGAATCAATGAGATATTCCCGCCATATTTTGCAGCTGGCTCATAAATCTTTCGAACTTAACTTTGTATAACATTTTTACGCATTAATGACCTTCGGATAATATTTTTGACTTTTTCCCGCCAAATTAGACTCGAAGCCAAAATAACTAAATGATTGCTTTATTAGAATCAGTAGGAAAATACTTGTCGTCTTGTCTCAAATGTGACGGGTCTGGGTAATTCAAGATAATTAAATAGTGCAATTCCGAGTTTCACGGTAAGAATTTTGTTATATTTAACTTTAATTTTTTAAATTTTAGGTTTTTTTTAAGTGAAGCAATCTCTGTAAACATTATAAAATAATTCTGATGTGTTTGATAATGTCAAATGTGTTGTATTAAATAAAAAGCTATACCAAGATAAACTTTTTTTATGCATTAAGAATTGAGGGAATGAATTGGAAGCCGTTTTTGAATGGATCACGTGTCCGGCTATTTTTATTGTTTTAAAAAATAATATAATTACATAAATTTTGAGCGGAATTTTTTACCAATTATTTAGATTCCGATAGCTTTGGCTGTAAAGAAAACCTTTTTAAAGGAAAATTAAAAATAGCTTGTAATTCCGTATTATAAAAGATATTCCAAAAGGTGCTTCCCTTTTTCGATTAGGGGCAACTCTGCTTTGACCTATCAGTAGAAAAATATTTAAGAAGAAAGTCAGTACTGGGGTTTTAATTCTTGGGATAAAGTTAAGTTACCCCATTCGATGGTACTTGAAATATCATTTTACTATAAGGTTTTCTATATACACCGTAAAGATGTAGTTAGAGGCTACTTTGGTTAGGTACTCCCATTTGCCCATATAAATAAAAAATTCTCACCGTTTTTTTTAGGGGGGGGGGGGGGTAATAATTTTCTGGGGGGGGGGTGCGTCGTTAGCTCTGGGGGGGATCGGCACCTCTGCCTTACAAACCAGGGCTTGAAACTCCTTCACCGCTTTTGGGTGGTTAAAAGTAAAATTATTTTCTTTTGAATAGGTGGTGAACCAGGACGGTGTGAAAGTGCTAATAGATGCCAAGGCTCAGCTCACCCTGTTGGGTACAGAAATGGACTTTCAAGAAACGCCTCTTTCCAGCGAGTTTGTTTTCAATAATCCGAACATCAAAGGGACGTGTGGTTGTGGAGAGAGCTTCACTATGTAATTAGTTGCCTCATTTAATTGGGGCAGTTCAACTCTGAAACGAGTCAAATTTGAAGATAGTTTATGTAAATAAAATGTAGTTGGTCCCCTAATTTCTCATTCACTAAGTTACTGTTCATAGATTCACTTAGGTTTTGATTGTTTAATTGAGTTTGCTGTAATATTTTTTTTGCAAAATAGTTTTTTTTTGTTTTGTATTTACAATAAGATATTTAATGATTTTTTTAATGGTGACACTTACAGTTGGCAGTTGACACTTCAATTAAGTTGGCTGTGTTTTTAAAAGATTTAATGTATTCATTTTTAGAATAACCAATTTTACCAATGTACAAAGTGTAAAATTTTAGAGATATTATGATTGAGGATAAATTAACTAACAACTATTGTATATAAATTTCAATAAAGTTATTAAAATGAATCTTGTATGTAATTTCAACAAGATACTAGGATTTTTGTAAGAATATGGCTTAACATTTTAGTAACAACTAATTGTCTTATCTAAGAATTCAAAAATTTATTCATAATTATTCAAGATTGTAATTATGCAATAACTACTTTCATGCTTAAGAATGTACATTAATTTTACGACCCTATCCACTACTTTTTCAGTATAAAGCTTAAACTTTAAATTGTTAAAAACTTGATAATATACTGTATATAATTTTTAAACATGTTTTTAAAAATGTTGTCTATTACCATCATTCTACTTGGAATAGTTTCAATTCTTTAAACCAAGCAGTGTTCTGTGATAGCTTATGTACTTCCTCAAAAATACAAGCATAAGGCTTAATAATATCTTACATAATTGAAGGATATGAGAAAAAAAACTTAACTTTGTCTTCTATTTTCCGTTTATGGTGGGGAATGGGTTAACAAATCTTAAATAAAAACACCAAATTGTGCGTACACATAATTTTATTAATCAAAATAAAACCTATTTACAATGCTTATAAACATGACTAACATCACAGCCCGAATCGCTCCGGTTTTCTTCTAGGAGTTGTCAAGTCTGTTTTACCGGGTGTTGAAATCACTGTTTTCTTCCTGACTGACTTGAGCTCCTCCTCTTTGCGCCTCTTTTCATTCTGGAGCTCCTGATTGGCTGCCGACATTTCTTCCTCCATCTGGGACTGGCTCATCTTGGCCATTTTTCTGTTTTCCAGCCTCGACCTGGTTTGGGAATTAAAATAGTGATTTAAAACAAACCAATCCAAGTTGAAGAGATAATTGCTTTCACTTTGATTAGTCACTTTATCAAAAGGAGGTTCAAGCCACTTTTGGTTATTTTTAAATAAAATAACGTTAGAGAAATTGTAGTTTAAGTTGCAAAGGATTTTATATTAAATTTCTTTCAATATTGTTTGTAGGTTAAGAAAATACTTTCAGTATCATCTAAAATGGGTTGAGGTTAATATGGCTCAAATGTGTATATTTTGTTTTAAACCCAGTTATACAAATATTTTCCTTTAAATTTCTTTCATTAATACCTTGTGGCAACAAAAAACACATTTATTATAGTGTACCAAACCATGCATATCTTTTATAGTGAGTGCAATTTTCATATTTACGCTTTTAAATGTAAGCACTAAGTCAATTCTAAACATTTTACACATCCATACCTTGAGGATTCCTTGACACTGAAAAACATAGGTCCGAGCTCTGCGAGCCAGTACCCATCGACTGATGTGACACACTGCATGTATTCTTTGCTGGTCATGACCAGCTCATGGTAGACAATGTAGTCAGGGGTGAAGCCCATGCCGAAAAGGGCACTAGTGGGGTGCAGGTGGCATGGCATGCCTGTAAGAAGAGAAAGGGATAATAGAGAATTTGCACATTTTTTTTTTCTTAGTCTAAATCAATAAAGGATGTCATAAAACCTACAAAAATTGCATTTTAAAAATTTTCAGATGTTTAGTTTAGCTTTTATTTGACGTTAAAAAGGGCACAGTTTCGGTTTCGTGATAAAACGGAAGTCACGTGTCATGACGTACTAACATCCTTTGGAGAAAACGGCTACCGTGTGGCCGTAGAGAAAAACACTGGAAGTGCCCACTCGTTCGTTCTTTTACAAGGTGTTTTTCAACATTTCAAATGTGTGCAAAGTAATAATATTGAAATAATAAGTATTGTATTATCTGCAGATATAAAAGTAACCATAAATTAAAAATAAGCTTATTGTGGGTGGCGATGTATGCAAACGAATGTAATCGCAAGTTATTATGCAACAATATACTGTCAAATTAGAGAAAAACGACGTTTAAAAATATGATGGAAAAATATCACAATATATAAATTTTAATTGCTTCAAAGAATTCAGTTAAAATTAAATATAGCTAATTAAAAGTTTATTTTAATAATATTTCTGACAGCTTTTTTTTTAATAATTTCCAAAATGAATATAGATCAGTGTACAGATAAAGGAATTATTGGGGTTATGCATTGAATAGCAAAAAATGATATTTTGACAAACTAAATAGCAAAACCCTAGATCTTAAAATAAACGTGGGCTCTGAAAGAAGTTAATACGCTTTTTGCTGAAATGCATGTTCTGCTAGTGCATTTCTTATTAGATTAAGCTTTACTAAGTGATATTTAACAATGTAGCTACAGTTTATTTAATTTTTCCATCAACACCATTTCAAATTTGCAAAATATAATTTAAAATTAACCTTTAAACTAACAACAGATTGCCCTCCTTCCCCCAGTAGGATAGTGTTTTTATGGCAAAAGGATTCATAATATAATGCAAATGGAAAAAAAAAACGTTATTGAAAGGAATTTAGTTAAGAGACTTCTGAACAAAATAAGAATAGTCTACCATAAGTGTTCAAAAATAAATAAACAAATAAAAAAAATACCAAGTAACTTCCGTGCTATTTACTTTCATACCCGCTCAAGTACGGTTTAATTTAAACGTTTAAACTAAAAATACCATTTTTTTAAACTGCAAAAGTCGTATAAGGTTCCTTTTTCAGGGTATGAATTTAAAGCATTTCAATACATACAGAAATATTTAGGACTAAATTAACTTCTTACTTTTAATTAAGTATGTTTATTAAAAAAAAATTAACGAAAAGTAACTTCAACAATATATTATTTTTTGGCCAAATTTAAAGATATAAAAATATTTTTTTAAATTCTTTTCAGGTAAAAATAACAGATAATTTTTTTAATATAAATTTTACTCACCGTATTTGCTACTATTTTAATAATTATATCAAATCTAAGAAAAATAATTTTTGGTGGTTTGTTTAAAATAACTAAAAACTGATATTATACAAGCATGTATTAACACAACTAAATAACAGTTAAATTTTATACATTATTCTGCGAAATCCGACTCTAACTTTTCATTTATCAAAAAGGAACATATCCATGAATGCAATCATTTGAAATGGAAGGTATAAATCCGCAAAATGTTTTCTTGGCCCTAACTGTATCTTTTTAATATAAATGGAACATGCACTACTGCAATTAACTATTTAACATTCCTGTTTAAAATGATGACCGTCCCCTAATCCCCATACGCAACCTGTTAGAAAACACTGGAAAGTCAAGCTACGGCGAAAAAGAAAGGAAGTTATGACGTCAGCAGCCGAAACGCCCCGTTTTCTGCAGAAGCGCGTTTCCGGCGTTGTTCAAACATGAATAACTACAGAAATAATTGGGAAATTTTTTTGTAGGGGATATATTTGGGCTCCAGAGACCTCAATCTACAATTGTAGCTACTTTAAAACAATATTTAAGACTTGTTCAAATTCTCTATTAGTTCCATAGAATATAGGTACAATATTAATTTTTTAACCTTTGGAAGGATAAGCAAATTGACTGAAGTGTAAATTTGTTTTCACTGCATGAGATTTAAATTAAAATTTTTAACTGAATCCTTCGGAGGGTTAATTAAAAATGCAACAAAATACATAAATAATTTGAAGAGCGAATAGAGCAAATTAATGTTTCCAGGATTGATCCAGTATTGAACAATCATTCCTTAAAACGTTAAAAGTCAAGAATAGAGGTAGATAATTAAGGAATGGAATGGTAAAAATATAACACCAAGCTCAAAATTCAATATACTATAAAATAATCAAATATAAGTCTGGAAAGTATTATTTAATAGACTAGTGTGGCATTTAAAAGGTGGAATAATAAATGTATTAATAAATTTTATCAACATAATGATATATCATTTTTTTAATATTTAATTAATGTGTGTCAATATTTAATTTAATTTAACTGTATGTCTGTAACTTTACATTTTGTTTCATTGCAACAAAACCAGTCCTTTTGTTAAAGTCCAACATTAGTCCAATAAAGTCCAACATTAGTCCAATAAAGTCCAACATTAGTTTCAGAATAAACTATTCAAAGTGATTAACTTCTGCTGATAACAAAGTTAAAGGTTTATCATGGGAGCAATTGAAATTAAAGTATAATACAAAATTAAAACTTAGTTTATTCCAACGTTAGAAACAGGATGGCACTGTAAATATGAACTCACCTGTCCTGGAGTTGACATATTCCCCAATGCCTTTAAGACGCGCCGCCTGGTGGAAGTATGCAGAACAAATGCACTTCCGCACCACATCCCACTCGTTTCCACATGACACCAGCTCCAGCTTGTTCTGTATCATGATCTCCTTCAGCTGCTGGCGAACCTCACGAACCTACAAAAAGATTACGTAGGTCAGGTTAAACAATCGCCACACTGGAGCTACGCGAGGTCTGTTGGCGACGGTCGTCGTAGTTTCGAACCACAGTTAAGTGCCAAGCCGACACCTAAGTAGGCACCAAAGCAAGGATCCACAACAATGTTGCACTTTTTAGGGAGTTTTGCTGTTGGGCTTATGTTTAAGTTTTAATCTTAAATAATTCCAAATCTCTTACATAACCCAAATGACATGGGGCAGATAAAAAGGATAGCTTGAATTCTTTTAACCGATTTGTGTTCTTTTATGAGAATGACAGCATTCGATCTTTAAGTGCTAAAGGCGTTAAAAATAAAACAGATAAGATTTTGCAAGTTTTTATGCGAAAGAGTGAGTGGGCGACTATTAGTCAAGTGAGTGAGTGGGTGGGCGACTATTACTAGTTACGAAGGTGAGTACAAGTGAGAAGAAGTACAAGTGAGTGGGCGACTATTATTAGTTACGAAGTCGCCAAAAATTTGAACAAGAACACACACCAGTGTTGCCAATCAAAAATTTACAATTTACCCCTTTCCACCAATAAAAATACCCACAAATACCCCAGATTCTTGCGCCCTCTAGCGGTGAAAATAACAACTAATTTAATATTTTGTGCTGCCATCTATATTTTCAATCGTACACTAATCTCACCTTTGTAAAAGTTTTCAAATACAGTATATATATTTACTTAACCATATTATCATATAAGTATCATAGTTAGTATTGCCTCATTATTTCATTTTAGCTTTTAATATACTAAACCTTTATTTTTTCTAATTTAATATGAATATATCAATTAATCATTATTTCAAATACTATTGTGATAAGTGTTTTAATATATTCAAGCATTTATAAATATTAGTTTACTATTGTTACTGATTTTTTAGAGTTATTAAAAAAATAAGTATATATTGCACTTTCCAATTTCCATTTCAGAAAGAATTTAATCATAACACTTATAATATACATCAATTACACTATTAATTTTTGAACTAAGGAAATACATTACTTAAACTGTTTCAAACCAGAACTATAAACAAAATGTTACACAAACTGAATTTAAGATTTTATTTAACAGTAAGATAGGTTATTTCCACAATTCAGCTTTCATCATTTTTTGGCTCGGTTCAAATGCTACAGCACCATTCTGTTCCTTTAAACCTTCTTTTGTATCAATCAATGCAACAAGTGTGCTTGTTTTGAGTCGATTCCTATGAGCAGTCTTGCAGTTATTTAGACAACTGAATACTCTTTCCACTGAAGCATTGGAAAAGGGCAGAATTAAAACAGGTTTACTGCAACTTGCAAGTTGGGGAAAGCTGGCACACCAGTAGCAGTTTTTAAGTTGAAAACTTTCTTCCAAATTCCAATAAACATCAGCTGAATCTGATGGATCCAAACCCAAAGCAGTGTGGTCCAGTAAGGAATGGCTTTTCCACTCTTTATCTAGTTTTTGTGGGTCAAGATAAGAATTCAAATATGGAAAACGTTTTACTAAAGGTTGTACAGACTTAATTGTAAAATCCTGTCTGCAACCAGCCTTTAAAATCGGTATTTTTGAGCCAGCCATCATTAAATTTATAGACCCTTTTCGCCATGTTGAAACTTTCGATTTCGGAATTTGTAAAACACCGAACCGAAACCACCGAAACAAACGATCTTCCAAGTGAAGCTCTTATTGGCTGATCGCACCGTTGCCATAGAAATTTGATATAGTCCAAAAAACTTAGTAATTTTGTAAATCAACATGAGTGCCAGTTAAATATAACAAAAAAGCTAAAAAATATATTTCCCATGAAAAATATTAAAAAATACCCTCAAATACCCCCAATTAAAAAATACCCACAAAAATACCCCCAAGCCTCAGAAATACCCACATTTGGGGTAATTACCCTCAAATTGGCAACCCTGACACACACATAATCTTTAAGATTTATTCACTAACAAATGAGTTTTCTAAATTTGATAGAAATGTTTTTTTTGTGGCAATTATCATAAGTTGTGTTCGCGTTGGTTGTAAATATATTAACCAACAGTATAGCAATGGTTGTCAAATCTGGCGACGGACATGTATGACAAGGGTACGCAAAAAATGGTTGCACTTTTTTTGTCAAAGTCCCTCATAATCAACATAATCAATCAAAGTTGATTTGAAATATAACCTAACATAGGCTTTTAAATGCATATAATTTTCTTATGAAAAGTAATAAAGTTTATTTTATCTTGGAACAGAAATAACTTTAAAAACAGCCGTCTTATAAAGTGAATCTATATTAAAACTATTCTGGCTTACCTTCCGCATAGCTTTGACATGTATGAAGTGCTCGTTGCACCACGAAGCCGAAAACCCATGCTGTTTCCACTGCAAGTACACGTTGAGGAAAGTAAGGTGGTCACTCTCTGGAACTTGGAACTTTTCCCTGGCCAAATCGCTCTCTTCTTCCCTGCCTTTTGGTCGGTAAAAGATGGCAGGAACAGACAGCATGGAAACGGTGATCAAGATCTCGGCAGAACATCCCATGTCGACTGAAACTATCAGCATTTTTGAGAGAGGGGGATCCAAGGGGAACTCGATCATGTTTCGGCCTACAAGAAAAGAAATGGGATGCGTTACAACAGAATGTCCACAAGTTATTTGTTCAAACTTTGTATTACAAAATATGTAAACTCCTTACATAACACTTAAATCATAGATTTCATTGAATCACCTCACGATATCAATTTTGTTTAAGGAAATTTTGCTTTTGTCCTTGGACTAATTCTCAATGAAACTGAACTTGTTTGAATTAATAAACCTCATAACAAGTAGATTTTTCATTTAAGATGTTTCATATCTGGATGGTGTTTACATTTATTTCTAATATACTTATTTATGCACAATACAAAGTGTAAGGGATGGGCTGACACTTGACATCTACTTAAGATGGCAGATTAAATTGTTCGCTTAGGGATGAGTTATTGTAAAAATTAATAGAGTGGCCAGTTAAATGAGGTGATTAACTTCTGACAAGTTATCTCAAACATACACGATATACATTTATTAACAGAGAAAGGGTGAAGAATTGAGTTGACTCAAAAATTGCCACAACCTAGGTAAACAGCCTTTAAGCCATACAAACACCAAAGTTAAAACATGAACCAGCATATGGATATATGGCCACAAAAGCAAGTGGTTGGCCGTTTAGTCATGAGGGTTTAATTTTTTTTTGGATAGATGCATCTATTCAAGAACAATTAGTTACTAGAAAAGAAAACAAATTGATGAATATGTATAGTAGCAGTAAAAACAACTGGTCTAACCAACGACCTTGTAGAATTTCATCACTGAACAGTTGAAAATGTCGGGTTAAGGTAAATTTGTAGATTCCAAAATAAAATTTTGTATTTTCTATTTTGTGGGAGAATACTCAAAATGGATTTTACACTTTTAAAGACACAATCATTAGATTGGACTAAAAAATTCAAACAAAATACAAATAACGATTTGTCAAAGCATTTTCAATTAAAAAAAAGAATACTAACAGACTTATATTCATTAAAACCTGAATAATTTCTCATGCTCAAACCGGTTAAGATTTTTTCCCCTACACTGTGTACTACTATGTCCTTACCGAGTGGTGTGAGATCTCCCACATTATCCAGTGCCCCCAGTATCCACAACTGGTACATAGAATTCAGCATATTGTCTTGTGGCGGCGGGTCCATGAAGTGAAATTGCAGCAGATCTTTCACCCCCAGGGACTTGAGCAGCAGAACAACATTGGCCAGGTTGGTACGCTGGATTTCTGGCACAGTCGTGACCAGCATTTCGTTCTTGTACTGGCCCTCGGTGTACAGACGGAAGCAGTGGCCTGGACCGGTACGGCCAGCTCGGCCGGAACGCTGGTTGGCATTGGCCTGGGAGATCGGGTAGATTTGGAGAGCGTCCATGCCAATGCGGGGGTTGTACACCTGAGGGGGATAGAGAAAATATATAAGTCATTTGTGTGGGAGAAGATTGTGCTGGGTATTACCAGGTTTCATACTGTATCTATGATAGTGAAATTCAGGAGTTTTTAAGGAGAGTAGCAATGTATATTCAGGAGGTAACGAGTAATAAAATTGAATATGTTTGTTTATCTTTATTATTGTATTAGTCTAGTGACTTCACTGCACTTCAAGTGATGAAACAGAATGGAAAAAAATCTTCTAGAGAGTTATGTGGTGCATTTTGGGATATTAACTAGTATCCCTATGTCCAAACTCTACTTTTCTACTGCGAATGTGCAGGAGTCTTATTCCGAATAAAGTACAGGAGAAAAATGGTGGAGAAAGAAGAAAAACAATTCATATTGTAAATTTTTTAAGGACACAGGGAAAAAATATCAGTAGATGATACACAAATTTCAGGAGTTATAAGGGCCCATAGAAAAAAAGGAAATTCAGGAGTTTTTCAGGAAGCATGATACGAATCTGTATTACAAATGGGAACAGCTATGATATAATGGCGGGTAGTGATTTGGAGATTTGTGGTACATTGCCAAGCAACAAAAATGGCCAAATGTGGTAAAAATTCTGAATATTTCATACAATTCGATAGGTATAGCAACTCTATATTAAAATGTTCAAGGTCGCCAATGTACATATCGGTCAATATCATAGGTGTACTTACAAATCAACTGAGTCTAGCATGGAAGTTCTTCAATATATTTCTCCACACATTCTCTATAGACAACTTGTTCAAAGATATATAAATTACATTTAATACTTAAAGAGTATTTTTTTATGAAATAACAACCTTCACCAATCAAACATTATAGTTTGTCCATAACCTAAAAAATTGAAACATCATAAAGTCTAAGAACATTTCAGTCTCCCATTTATAAGCAATTCACAAGTTATCACTTAAATAAGATTTGTTTAGAAATACAAGGGTTGCTATTCCGAAAATATATAAGTAACACTGCAACACCAATTCCACAGTACCACACAGGAATTTTCATTGAGGCTATGAGGACCAAACATAATCAATAAGTTTCCTAAAAATGTTTATTAAAATAAATTAGCACTCAAGCTTCAAAAGGGTAACTTGCAATGTGCCTCGTAATTATGAACCAGGTAAATGGAAGAGTATGATACCTGGGCCGGCACCCTACACAACTTTAATATGGACATTTCATAGGCAGTACTAGGTTTGACAACAGCCAATTTAAAGTGTACCAGCCTCAAATTATCAATTAGCTATAGACCAGAATAATTCATTAGTGTTTTTTCCTGCACAATCTGTTTTATTAAAAGAGTAACTCGGCTACACAGAAAGAAGCTAAATAAGGCTCCATAGCTAAAATAATTGCATTTCTTAAAAATATTATGACGTAATGAAGATATGATACTTTGGGGAAACTAGTACATTAATAAACTATTCTTTATAACACTGACATTTCAGCATTACAAAAGGATTTGGACGACAGCAATTTTAAGTGTACAGCCTCAATACAATGTTGCAGAATTATTTGTTATTTCTCACAATTGTTTATAGGATGGCTGCACAACAAAGCTAAATAAGCCTAGCTAAAATTCTATTAAAATTTAGCTGAAGTATAACTTTGGAAACTATATTTAATAAACTATTTTATACACTTCTTCAAGTTCAGAGAAATTGTAATTTCCCAATATTACTAAAGTGAAATTAAAACTAATTTAAGGAACATTAAAGCTAGTGAAGAACATGCTATTTGATAAGAAGATGAAAACGAGAAAAATGATCTTTATAATTTTTAGCTTGAACTTAGATCCTTTGAAAACGGTACTTTCAAACGATAAAAAATATACTCAACTTCAAGTTTATGAAAAAAGATAGAAAATATTATATTTAAAGGAGGGAATAATCTGTTTATTGACACAAAAATCTGAATTCTCAAAAAATATCACATAGCCCCTTCTTCTACTAAGCTCTCCAATCAACATGACCAACTAACCTTGAGCTTGCAGTATCCACTATCCACAACATACATGATACCGTCCACAGTGAGCGAGGTCTCAGCAATATTTGTGGCCACCACACACTTCCTAATGCCATCTGGCGCCTTCTGGAATATCTTGGCCTGCAAGTCAGAGGGGAGCTGGGAGTAGATGGGCAGGATGGCGAGCTGGGGGGCACTCTCGAGCTCGGCAAGGCGCTCGGCTATCAGCTCGCAAGTTACCTCAATGTCTTCTTGACCCGGCATGAAGACGAGGACGTCGCCTGTGGTCTGTTGCAGGTGGATCTGGAGCACCTGCAGGTAGAGGAAAATAGGTTAGTTCTTATGGCATTAAGAGGGACTGTCAGTCCCATAGAGCTAATGCATTAGTTTTGAAATCACGACTTTTGCAAAAGAATTGCTTTGCCATGTTGTCCCATGTTCACCAGGTATGGGAATCGTCATAACATCAATTTAAAACAAAATTGCAAAGAAGAAAATAACACTTGGTTATTTAATTGTTAATTGATAAAGTTTTAAAATAGGGCCGCCATCTGCTGTATATATTTGGCATCTTAAAACTTCACAAAAAATATACAATTAAATAACTAGATAACATTTTCTTTTCATTTTGATGTTATATTGATTCTCATACCTGGGGAAAAAGTTCTATCATGGCAAAGCAATAATTCTGCGGAAGTTGTGATTCCAAAAGTATTGCATTAGCTCTATAAGACTGACAATCCCTCTTAAAGGCAATAACTAGGACATTCTAAATCTGCTGAATACTTCTCCGAAATGTCAATTCTCTCTACATATAGCATGTTTTGTGAATTAGCAGCAGGGAAACTTTTCAACTGTTTTTTGATTCTTAATAGTATCTTGAGCCAGGTATCTTTTTTTTTATGAAACTGGCAATTTCGCAAAGCTATGAAAGTGCCTGAGGCACATTCAAAATCAAATATTAAATTTTGATTTCTAAAACCTTGGAATTATCTCATTTTACAAAAATTGAGTTTGAATCACACTTTAATCATTCGTGTTTTATTTAATTAAGTTTTAAATGAAAGTTATATACAGCCCAACTTTGTTAATGTTACTTGGAAGGCAATACCAAGACAGTTCAGGTTAACCAATTTTCATATTATTTCCCATTTTTTTTATTTATAGTCAGTGATTGCATAAAATATTTTAAATATAATATTATTTTTTAAATAATAATTTGAGATACTATATCTATAAAGTTTACTTAAAAGAACAACACTTAAAAATAATGTACGAAAATGATAAGTAAGAGCAAAAGCAATTTTTATTTTTAGCTTCCACACTACGTTTATAACGTAAAAAGTGGAAGGTTTTATAATCGTTCAGTCCGTCTGTCTGTCACCCACTTTCACAGAAAGAACCACAAGTCCCACAGACAAGTGGGACATGTCATTTTGAAGCAAAAAATCAGATCAGACTACATTCAAAATTTCATTAAAAAATTTAAATTAGAAGTTTATTTAAAATTTAAATAACTAAAGTTTTTTTAATCTACATTGAAATAACATGCAAATTCTATTTTTATTCAATATTTTCACAGTTGCCATTTCGTTAAACGTACGAGAAACTTTATTTAAAATAAAAATAAACACTTTTGAAAGAATATTTATTTATGTGATATAATTCAGTTTGGATTGTTGTAATATCACAATAGAGTTATTTTGATGGTTATGTATTATATATGTATGAAGAAAGATGCATAGAGAATTCTAACTTGGCATAAAAAAATATGCAAAGTTTTGCTTTTATTTTTAAAGCATCAATTGCACAATATAAATTATATATTTTTCGATCTGTAAATTAATTTAACAAAAGATAAATGACTGAATTTTCGAAAGAAATGTAAATGGTAAAATGTGACGACACAAAGATATTTATTAAAAAAGATTACATTATTATTCTTCGAACTTCAAACAAATTAAGCAAACGATAAAGTCTAATTATTAAATCTGAGAAAGAAGATTAATGAAAATAATTAATTTTTCGTTTAAATGTTTAATTACAACTAGCTAAAGGCTCTGTTTGCCGAATTTCTTTTTGAGGTGTATAACTAGTTTGTTTCCTGTTGAGCACAAATGTTGTGTGGAAGCGGTTTAAGTGACAGATTCTGTAACAAACCTACTTGTTTAAATATTTATAAAGATTTCATGAAAAAAACTAAATACATTTCAAAAAGAACAATCAAAGAATTTAACCTCATTCTAAGCTGGATTTCCTGTAAAATAATCCACGTTAAGCAGATTTCTTAGCATTAGTTCAAAGCTTAACATGCCGGGAAAAAGCTTTAAGCTAATCTAAAGCAAAATTTCGTGTTTACAAGGTTCTACAGCACAAAATTTAAATCATAGATCTTAACAAGAAAGTTTTAACTATAGTTGTGTGAATTCACAACATTAAATTGAGGCACTTGTAGAGGACTCGAATATCTCACCTGCTTTACAGCAGAGTCCACATAATCTTCTACAGGATTTTTGCTAAAGAACAGCTCTACTGGAAACGTCCTTCCTGGAATTGTGAACGAGGGGACATTGCCGAAGAATCCGGCAAACTTTCCGGCATCCATGGTGGCCGAAGTCACAATCAGCTTTAGATCAAGTCTTCGAGCAACTACCTATAAAGAAACTACAATTTATCATGTTGAGGATGGCAACAGGGTTATTCTGCTACGAATCTGGAGTAATCAATAGCATAATTACAATGGACAACAAATCCAATTATAAAAAGGGTAAATGAGGAGGAGTCCATGTAAATTGGCAATTTGGTGAAAAAGATTTCTTTGTATGGCAACTTAAAATCGCTGTTAAGTGCAAAAATTATTCATATGCTGAATATTTTTTTTTAATGTTTGGGCTAAGTATTTGTTTCCCACATGTCGCATTGTTGAAATTTTGTTACATAAGACTTCCTCTGTAAAGTCATGGGAATATTTAAACTATCAAGGTCACATTTAATGTTTGCCAATGTACAGTCCATTATATATAAATTTTGTTTTTTAATTTTAGGCAACATGGTTCATATACTTATTAGGAAAAAAAATTCAATCACTTTTTAAGTACTATTCAAGAACTTTTTCAGAAAAATTCAAGGACTAGAAGTTAATATTTTAAAATTTTAATTGTATATGTCGACCCACTCCCCCCCATTTAAAAAAAATGAAAACCTGTCTAAAATCAGAAAACCCCGAACAGGCCAAAATAGGAAAAATGCGGAAAAATCTGACTATCAGATTTTGCAATAAATAGTAAAGATCCTTTTTCAACACAACAGATTCATTTTCAAGCACTTTTCGAGGAGTGTACAAACCATGGGTAATAAACAAAGCCACATTATGTTGTTAAGTTTTTTTAGTCTATAAAGTTTAATAAAAGATAATCAATTACAAACCTCACGAAGAAGTCCAAAGAGGACGTCAGTGTTTAGTGAACGCTCATGGGCTTCGTCCATTATGATACAGCTGTAATTGTCGAGGTCTGGCTCTCTAAGAGATTCTCTCAGTAAAATACCTAAAAGGATAAGAATTATAGCTTTAAAACAGTTTATTCTGGTAGCAAACTACAAAATTTTTCTAGACTAAAGGAAATATCTGAGGCCCAGTGGCTTAGTTATAGTATTTCACATTGCTATGCCACCCAGTGTTAAGTCTGAAGATCGAGTCCCAGATTGGGAGAGCCTTTCCTCCTCATCCTTTTATCTATTAAATGGGTTGATAAATTGAGGATCAAGAATGCTTTTAAACACATCGCATATAAACACTGGGAGGTTGATGAGGACGCATGAGGGTTGACCTCATGAGGTTGACCTCCCTACCAGTACATATGCCTAGCACCCCAGAGCCCTTGGTCACGTAAGCTGAAATGGGCATGACAGGCCTTGGACCACTAACAGGCTGTTACACCGAGGAGTTTAGTTTAGTTTAGAAGGAAACATCTAAGAATTTTTTAATTATTAATTAAGCTATTTAATGTTACTACTTTTGTAAATTAAGTCAAAAGCGTTTGTTAAAAAGTTCAGATTTTTTTTAGCAGACCTTCATAGAGGTTGGTCTGTTTATTGGTGACTTCTGACGGTCATGATAAATCAACACAGGCTTTCTATAACTAACTAATTGTGTTGATGTAAAATGTTAATCCGATTTGAGCGGTTTCATTGCTTGGCATTATTTTGCAAATCACCAAATCAAAACTGGTTGTTATACAGGGTGGTTACAGAATCTGGGAAACAAAATTCCCTGACTTTTCCCTGAATAAATGTAAAAAAATTCCCTGATCAGCGGCAATTAACTATTTTAAATCTTGGCTTTCTCCCGTTATTAATAAACAAAACTTACTAGTTTATTTAACATGAAAAAATTTAAATTTAAAATAAGGAATTGTTTTTTTAAAAACAAATCTATAAAAATAGTATACAGTAAAACCCAAAAAAGATTTCTGCATTTACCACTTAAATAAGAACAACATACAAAACTGCAATTATCAAGCAATTATATAAAATCAAGTTTAGTTTAAAAAAAATAAACGTGTTAATAAATTTTAAAATTAATTACCGTTTGATGTAAATATTTTTCTGAGATAACTCAATATTATCTTTTCTTTAATAAAGACATGTAATATTAGTCCAATTCATGATGTTATATATTAGTCCATGAGTGTGTGTAAATTTTAAACAAAGGAACAGATAATGACATTTAGAAAATATTTTGTATTAATGGAGAGTGTAAGAGCGATGTTTCACATTTTCATATTAAAAGGATGAAATACTGCACAGCACAAGACTTGAGTTTTGTTTGCATTATGTATGAATACGCATAACAGAAGTCAAAATCTGTAAATGACGAAATAAAAATTTGGACATAACTAGTGTAGTATCGTTCAATGGTTTAGTAACAAAGAGATTTAACAATCGGACAAATAAATTATTACTAGGCATCATCGGTGGATAGACCAATGAAGCCTATTAATAATTGAAGCCTACTAACAATTATTACTAGGCTTAATTGGTCTATCCACCGAGCGAATACCGTGAATTACTTATTACGGAAAAAGAACCAATAAACATTACTAAGCTAACAGATACTAAACTTAGCTCATTTTTAGAATTTCGAAGCTTTTGTGTCTTAATTTAATAAACACCAGAAAAGTTTTTTTTTTGCAAATATGATCTGTAACGTGTGCAAGAGCTTTTTACAGGGCTAATTTTAACTAAAATTTCTCCGAGTATAATTCGGATAATTGGAAACATAATTTAGAAACAGTCAAGCGAGTAGCTAACAGCCAAGTAGACACCCATGACCCAACGCAACCGTTGAAGGCGATATCATAAGCAGCGTTGACTCTTGAGCATATTTAATGTGCACTCCATCTACACAGGATATTATTCGCCAAACATTTTGCACTATACGGTCGTTTAACAGATTGCATGCAAGGCAAAAGCCTCAACCGACTGGGCTCCCCAGCCCCAGGAGTTAATCAGAAAAAAACGGGATATTCAATCAAATTCAAACACTTCGCTTTTCCAAAAAAATTCAAGGACTCAAAATTCACTAACAACCTAAATATATAAAGCGTGTATAAACGGACGCTCCAATTTTTTTTAAACTAAAAATTGTCTAAAATGAGAAACCCCAGTATAGGCCAAAGTAGAAAAAAAGGTTCAAACGTAAACAAAAGTATTTTTTAATTCCAGCTGTTCTTGTGATCATGATTCACGGACACCTAAGAGTCAAACACTTGATTAGAAGAAAATATTCTGGTTGCTCGACTTGACCTAAACTGGAGCTACAAAAGTAACAAGACACTCTTCCGATCACAGAGCTAGAGAACTATCAAGCATTCTGATGCAATGTGACATCATCGGTAGATTTCGTGAAAATTACCAGGCAGCAAAATAAGTAAATCAGGAATCATTATTGTACTCCTCTTCCAATGGGAGATTGCACTAGCTGGCTGAGATTTAAAGAAAACTTAGTGTAATCTAATCGTAATTATCTGCACATTTTAATTAAATTTTTTATCTTCATTATAAGAATCTGTTGTTTGAACTTATTGTTTATTGAAATTTAAGTTTAGTTTCACCTAATTACGGTGCAATGAAAAAGTAAACAATCGTTTTAAAAAATGCATCGCAGTTCTAGCAAATCGGTTGACTATTTGTATCGCTGTTTCAGAGAATTTGCATTACAAATTGTGATGCGATACCGCTTCAATCGAACCCTTGTTGCAAAAATGCAGATTGTTTAAAAATAAGCTATAGACCCCCCGAAGTTAACTTAGTGAGAAATTTGTTCATCGGCTTTGAAAAATATCGATAAACCGATGGAAGCCGATGTTTTAAGAAAAAAATAATATTTCGAACCCAAATTTTAAATGAGATCGTAACTGAGTTTTTTTCAGAGATGTGTTTCGATGTTCGCATTTGAAATATTTTCCGATTCTTAGCATAATAGCAGTTATATGCCTAGTTATTTTTATGAAATACTTTTGGTTTATGACGGGTCATTGAACCAAACTTCAACGAAGCGCAATGTTAGCAGCGAAATCGCAATAGTAAACAGGGGTGTCTACAGTGGGGGTCAACGACGCAGACTGCGTCGTTGACATTTTAGGGGGGGGGGGAGGTGATTTCTTTACTAAACATGTTAATAATAAACAGCCTATATTTTTGCTACCAAAAACCCTTATTCTTTTAAAGTAACTGCCCCCCCCCCCTAGGCGAATGGAGTCACTAAAAAAGAAGACACCAGACCCGCGATACGCCTTTTTCTTTCAGCAACCGAAACTTTATATTTGGACGTTTGATACTCAGGAATCTTAAACAAATAATAAAACGATGCCAAACCCTTAGCTTGGATAGTCAAAACAACAGCCGCATTGTCTGGCGAAAAACAAAGTTAGTTAAGCGAAAGTCGCGGCAGATCGGCAGTAATTAAACTCTTTTTTCTTTCTCCATTCACAGGTTGCTATGGTGATTGTTGACTTGGCGACAGTCGACTTCGTATTAGAGTAATAATAGTGAGAAATTGGAGATTAAGTGAACTTTTGGCGCAAAAATGGAAATTTTCCCTGATTTTTCAAAAAAATCATCAATTTCCCTGACTTTTCCATGATTCCCTGATTCTGTCGCCACCCTGTTATATCATAGCTGTTCCTCTCTTGGTCTTAAGTTTATATTAAAACTATCAAAATTCGCAGACAGTGTTGCCGAATAAATTTAATTTAAACAAGGATACTATGACCAGGGGCTGAATATTAAGTCTAGTAGGTGGTTGAAAAAGTATTTAAAGATTAAAAATATTTCCATAGAAGTGGGTACTTTCATTAGCAAGCATAATTTAAAAACTAATGTTTAACTCACTGATCTGTTGTAATCTGAGGGTCAAATTTGGTAGCGAGAGTCCCCTAAATGGTGCCACAAATATTGGCTCTCAATTCTGGGGAATATGGCGAGTCTGCAAAGGCTTAGCCGCCAATAAATAAAAATTTAAATAAAATGAAATTTAACATTTAAATAAAATTTTTAACTCACCGTCGGTCATATACTTAATGATGGTCTTCTCGCTTGTGCAATCCTCAAAACGTATGGCATATCCGACCTCCTCTCCCAGCTGCACTCCCATTTCGTCAGAGACACGCTTGGCAACAGACATGGCAGCCACTCGCCTCGGCTGGGTGCATCCGATCATGCCGCACTTGCTGAAGCCCTCTTCGTGCAAGTACTGGGTCAATTGCGTGGTCTTGCCTGTAAAATACATTTAAGATCAAAAGGTTAGGCAGTGAAGATAAATCGAAAGAGTAAATTTATAGACACAGCAATTCATAGAATGATTTTTACATTGGGTCTTAGAGAGGTTCATATTCCATAATTTAAACTGAAGGTTATTCATAAAAAAATATTCAGAATGATTATTCATAAAAATAATCATTAACATTTCACAAGGCAAACATATAACAGTATTAGACATTAAACATTGAGAGTTTTTCATTTGGGTAAATCTTTTTATTTTGACACTTGTAACAAACATTAGATTTCTATCGGAAATTTAAATTGTTTTCAGTGATACACAATAAATAGTATCAATAAATAATACCTTTTCCCTCTGCTTACCAATTGAATAACTATGACAATGGATAAAAAATATAACAATCAAGATAATTAAAAAAAAAATGTTTTTTTTATTATAAAAACTATTTATTAAAATACTCAAAATAAAGATATCTAAATTTTTAAAAGTTGGTTAGGTTAGGTTTCATTATTGTCAGACTTGAGTGACACAAGGGCTATTGGCGAAGGGCGTCGTAATTTAGAACCACTAAAAAATTGGTTAACTTTTTATAGTCTTAATATTTTTGTTTATATTAGGGTCCTAAAGTTGCTTCAGTTGAATTTTCAAAAAAATTAACTACAAAATTAATATGACTGTTTATCAACAAACAAACAATGCAAACAAGACTTGTAGATTTCTCAAGTGCTAACAAGAATTACAGCTAACAGTTTTTCCCTTCAAAAGTGATGCCTTAATTTGTCACAACCCTTACTCTATAAAATAGTCTATCTTACCCGAGCCAGTTTCTCCAACAATGATGATAACACTGTTGTCCCTGATAACATTCAGCAGTTCTTGACGCACAGCAAAGACAGGCAAAAACTGCCTCTGCTGCAGCATGGATTTTTTCTTGGCAAAGTCGCTGCTGGCCTCTCCCTTCCCTCGCATGTGCTCTGCAAACTTGTGGTCTTCTTTGTAGTCCTGATTGTCTTCTTCCTTCACTTCTTTTTCCTCGGCCTATAAGAAGAAAGGTACATCATGAAGTAAACTTATTACCTTTCAAGTGTTGGAACAGACATGAGTACTTCATTCATGTTAGTAGTTTCTCTTTTTTTTTAAAAACTTATGTTCTTTTCACAATTTCGCACTTTTTGTAAAGTTATTTCAGAATGAGGTAAAGATCAATCTGATTTTTCATTTTTAAGGATCTAAGAACTTCAATGAATTGAGATATATTCTTTGAGAATTGGGAATATTTTTTTATGATTAAAATCATTTCAATTGCATACTTAAATTAAGTCTATCCATTGTTTTACTGTAATCCTACCCTGAATAATAAGGAAACTGTCATTTAAACTCTGCAATCCCAGATCTTTGTTGGAACGTTAGATTGCTAGCCTTAGGCTATGATGGATGTAATGATAGAACACCTAATAATCTAACTCCATTTAATTAAAGAAACATATCAGAATAAAAATGAACTTGAACAAAACTAAATTAACTAAACATAAAAATTAAATAAATATAAATATTAATTGTTTCTGCGAGTAACATACATCCAGGTAATATTTATAGTTGAGTGTTTGAAAGGAAAACTATCTTCTCCTTGAGCTTCAATCTAAAAAAATTATGGTAAACAGTGGTTGGGCTGTTTAAGCCTACTTGAGCTTCGCTAGAAGTAGGCCCTGTAAGGCAAAAATACCTATTCCGGTACTAACCTTTTTCACCCCCAAACGGCTCCCTCAGCTCCTACTCCTTGTTATTTTTTTGTTTCTGGTTCAAATAATTTTTATTGCGTACTTAAACTGAGTTTAGCAAATGTTTTAACCCTTGTCTATAATGCTATTCCAAATTATAAGAAAACTGGCATCGCATATAAAATCTGCTTTCCCAGACCTTTAGATTAAACAAAAACCATTCCAGCACTAACCTTTTTCACCTCCATGATATCCCCCAACCGCATCCCAGACAGCTCTCACTCTTACTTAATACAGCTTCTACTCCTTCCAATTTTTTTTTGTTTCTGGTTCAAATAATTATTAAAAACTGAGTCTATGCAAATGTTTTAACCCCCGTCTATAATGCTATTCCAAATTATAAGAAAACTGGAACAGCATATAAGATATGCCTTCCCAGACCTTTATATGAATTTTAGATTAAAAAGATAACCATTCCAGTACTAACCTTCTTCACCCCCATGATGTCCCCCAACCGGGTCCCGGCCAGCTCCCACTCCTTCTTCTGAGCTTTCTTCCTCTCCTTCTGCTCCCTGAAGAGCCTTACCGCGTGGGACCCCTTCCTAGCTATCATGGCCAGGTCGGACGTAGGGTCCTTGACCGGCACAACCGGTTCGGGCTGCTTTGTGAACACGATCCGCCCGTCCAAAAAGGGCGGTACCACGTTTTGGACGAGAAGATGGACCCGAGCTTCGTTGTCTTCCTCAAAATCCTCGTCGTAGTCGAGTTTGAGGACAACTCCCGAGGTGAGCATGCGGTTGGTCTCCCACTTCTCGTTGTCCTTGTGGATCTGCCGCTGCTGGGCGGACATGCGCTTCTTCTTCTTCTGCTCCAGGGCTTCTTCCTAGTTGGATTTAGACAAGTAGATTTGTAACAGTGTGTCATTTAAAACTGCATCCACACAAGATTTATGATCTTAGTAAAAATAAACTTTGCTAAACACAGCATTTATTTCTTTTTTTTTTTAATCTTTAAAGTGCAGAAATTACCAGACAACTTTTATGAATTTCATTTGAAAAATTCAATTTTCAAAGAAATAAAATTGAAAATGTAATTTTATTTATTGTTTGCAAAATACTTTAAAAAAAAAAAAATTACAATTTTACACCGAACAATCTATTGCCTTGAAGAAATTTCTCATCAATGTGTTTTTCAAATAAGTTTTTTTTAGGAAATAAAAGATTACAATATTTTTAAAATTTATATTAGAATGTCATTAGATATTAATAACAGCTGAAATGTAAATTAAAAATATCATCTGTTCTTTTTGCTTAAAAATAGAACTCTCTGTTAACTGATTTATAAAACAGTGATTAATTTTTCCTTCCAATTTTAATTTTAAATATAAAAATTTATCAACAGCTAAGGATAGTTGGCAACAGTAAAATAATTGAATTAAAATATGATTCTTATGTTACTTAAATGGACACTAGTTTTTTTCAATTTAAAATATGTAAAAAACATTATATAATGAATTTTTGAAAAAAAAAGAAAAGTTAAAATTTAATTAATACAAAAAAGTTAGCTTATAAACTAGAAATTTCCAACAAGAAAAATACCTTTTTCTGTGCATAGTCTTGGGACATGCTGGAGAAGGGGTTGTGCTGGTCGTCATACCCCTCGTCTATGGAGTACCACTCCCGGTCCAGCCTCTTAATCTCCTCCTCCCACTCCTGCTTCTCCTCCTCAGTGTTCCAAGGGATGTTCTCATCGCGCACAGAGTTCCGAGGGGTAGCTCCCGAGCGCTTGCGATCTCGCACCCACTCGTTGTACCTGAAGAAGAAAAATTATTATAAAATGCACACATAAGTCGCAAAAAAAACTTATAGATACAGAATTTATAAGAGATAATTTCTCTTGGGTGAAAATAGTAGATTCATAGATATTAGAACTTTTAACGGATTACACACGCATTTGCTGTTTCATTCATAAGAACCTGCTTTTCATACAATATTTAATTTAAACAACAATCGGGAAAATAAGCACCTTTTAGGTCTTCAATATTATTTCTTCACAAATTAAGAGTTTATAAAAACACTACTAGCTCTATTAGGTAAGAGACACAGAAACTTAGTTCCATGAGAATAAGATTTTCGAAACCTACCTGTGAGCTGGGGTTGGATTGGCTGATCGATCAGACTTGCTGCTTCGGTGGCTTCTCTCGCTTCTTCTATCAGATGAGGAATGGCGGGGGGAAGGGAGGTCCCACGAGGATTTGTAGTCTGGAGTTGAGTCGTCTTCGTCCCAGCCAGACCTAGTAGGGGGAAATATTTAGAAATTGTCAAATTGAAGAAAGAAATCAGGTATTTTACATTTGGACTGGAGGAGAATATATCACCAAGTTTTAATGCTCATGTGCATATAAATGAATGTAAAAAATTATACATTGGTTTATTGGGTTTACTCAACGTATGCATAGCAAACAAGACACATTTGTTCAACATAAAAAGTTCAAAGAGACAATAAAATTAAAGATAGGAATATTTTGAAATGTTAAAAACATTTACTTAATAAAACTTATTTAAGTTTATCTAGATGATACTTTTACATGAATTTCATATTTGTGAGCTTTCATTCTGGTTTTATTTGCACCTTCTCCTACAGAGTTTTAATTGGATAT
>CM033272.1:2724227-2764527 GCA_019343175.1 Oedothorax gibbosus
GAAAGCTATCAAAAATAGTAGCTTCATTGCACATTCGAGAAAGCCGGCGTTGTGTAAGAAAAGTATTCAGGCGTCATCGTTGACACGTTCTTCGAAATTGCAGGATTTGCAGGATCCCCTTATACTAACTGACTCATAAAACCAGGATTCCGGTACCTAAATTATCTTATAATAATATTATTCTACGTGATAAGCTACTAGTTTTCCAAGCTCTTTAAAATACATCCCTGTATAAAAACCGAAACACATCATGCGATGCAGATACGTTAAATCCAACAAGAGTAATGGGTCCCAGATGTAACATTGTATCCTGCATATTACCGCCTCGCTACATTGGGTACGAGAAATAAGATAGGAAAAAAAAACACCATATAAAAAGAATTACGATGTATTAAAGAGGATAAAATATCAAGATATTTAACACTATTACATCGGGTACATTTTTCTGCGTTGTGACAATATATGAGAAAAAATAGTTAGTGAAATATGTGGCGTAATATATCCTACTAGCAATTTAATACCCATACTTCGTACGGGACAACAATACCGAGCTCACTTATTGTCAAGTACATGTATTTGAGGTTTAAACTTTTTTTTTAGCCCGAGACCATATTCAGTAACTATGATGCATTATTTGGCTAATTTGGCCAATTTATTACACATGTAACCTAAAAATTATTTTCTAAGGCTATGTCCTCACTACGACAACAAACGCCACAAGGGCAACAAATGCAACAAAATTTGGCGACCGCCAAGGGCGCCAAGCAATGCAATAGCATGGGGGCTGACTCTGCCAAGTCGCCAAGTTTTGTTGCTTTTGTTGCCTTTGTGGCATTTGTGGCGTAGTCAGGACATAGCCCAACGATGGAAGTCTTCATCGTAGTTTCTACCGGTAATCATAATTTATATCGTAATACCTCCAGTTTAGTTAGTTGACACATGATTGTAAAATAATTTTAATTGAAACTAAAATCTTAGTTATAAGGCAAAAAAAAATGCTTTATCCCCCTTTACTTTGGCTTATTTAATGAGATACGGACCTTATTTGGCGAAAAATAGTTATCTTCTTTATATACGTTTCCAGAAATTAAATCCTTATTTCTACCGCCATCATTCAGGTGACGAAGTTCCTTCCTGCTTTCTTTAATGCTTTTCTTTCGATTGTTGTTGCAATTGGTGGTCTTTTTGCTTTTCGTTTTCTAATTTGAAAGAAATTTTTGCGCGAGCGAAAATTAAATATGAACACGAAAAAGCACGTGAATTTAATTTGTCGGATTATTATTTTAATATTATCTATATATATAATACTCTTATACGGCAACCAAATTTCCTTATATTTATATCTCTGGAATGGCAACAATCGAAATGAACAAAATTACTACTAATTTCAAAATGGCCGACTGAAAACAACAAAAAAGTGTTTGAAACAACAACTTTATAGGATAGAATTCGCAAGTTTAAATTTAAACATGCATAATATTAGGGACGTTTAAAGTTTGAAAATTTAAATTATAATATCTATCGACTGAACTACCAAACCCTATTGTTAATGAAAAAGGGACAATTAAAATTGTTTTTAAACATAGTTTCTAAGCGTTGACGGCTACCACGGTTTCCAATTTATTTACAAATGGATCTTATTCAAGCAGCGACATATTTTCGCAATGATAACCATTAATTTATAAGCATTGATTTGTAATTATGTTATTTTAAAAGGATACTGAAGGCGGTTAACCTAAAGGACCATGTCCGGCTTTGGCGCCAGTCAAAAAATGTCGCCAAGTAAAAATGACAAAAACCGAGCGTTTGCCAAGTCTGTGAAATGACAACAAATAATTACTTAAAATGCTACTCCAAACTAAAAATGTCTGCTGAGAGAACATAAAAGATTTCCTTATTAAAAATTATCGTGGAATTTGCGATCATAGATCGTAGTGATATTTTAAAATAAGAAAATCCGAACTCAACAGTTTGCTGCAAGTTCAAAACAATGTGCACAAAAAATAATTTAAGAAATGAGTCCTTTTTATAATTAACTAGCAAATTTATACCCGTTCTTCGCACGGAATAAAAAAACATCAAATAGATTCCAAATATGTGTACCATATAACCTGTTATAGGATCATAAACTTATTATTGTTTCCGCTCGTTATAAATTATAAAATCCCGTTTCATTGCCTTAAAATTCCAAAATGAAAAATACGCTATAAAATGCACTCATAAATGTCATCACAATTCCCTCATACATAAAACCTTTTAGCTCATTTGGCGCGTTTTGGGAGATAATTTGGCGATAAAATAGATATAGCTACCCACACCCATTATACAGCTCTAACACATTGACCTTTGAACAACCGACCAGCTTATAAATTATTTATAAAAGAAATTGCCTATTTGGCGAATTTTAGTTAATAATTTGGCGAACTTGGCAACGTATTTGGCGAAAAAATAAAGACAAAAAACACTAATAGCTCTAGTGTGATGGCCTTTATTAACCATCATGGTTCAGTAATAGCTTAACTATACATTTATTGCTTAAATATGCATACATGCAGTCAACAGAAAAATCCCAATGAAAAAATCATCAAATAAACCTACAATAAAATCCGGGAATGAAGACTGCCGGAATTACGTCACTTGAAACATGTCAATTATTTTTCAAATAATGAATTTAGTTTCTGAAAGTAATGGCAAAAGAATAAAATAATCACTAACCAAGCACACAAACCTGAATATATTTGTCTACCAACTACCAACGAATAAAATAAACATTTTGAATTTTAAATGTTTTCGTTAAAAGTTTTATTTATTTTTTTCAGCCGATGGCATCAGGAAAGAGAAAAAATGATCGGATTTGAGCGAAAGTGGTGTATTTTTTTCAGAAAATTCGAATTTTCTCTAAAAATGGAACAAATATGAACAATCTAAGCCTCAGGTGCACACGTTGGTATTAAAGGGAATCTATCTTAAAAATTTCGAATTTCTGAGGGCAGTATAAGTAGGTCTTTTACGATCCGAACAGACACACACACACAGACAGACAGACTCTTTCTTTTATTATTATAGATGATTAATAATATTTGAAAGATATTAATACGATTTAAGAATTCTTAACGATGAAAGAAATGGACAGGATTAACTTATAAAGAAAGTAGCAAAATAAATTCTCTAATGCAAACAGAATTCATAGAAAAAAAACTGAACTATTTGATAATTATTCGCTTAAAATTCTATCTGTGACGATTTTTGTAGCCAATGGCTGTCATAATACAAATTTGGTGGGGTTACCACATTTGGCGAAAAAAAAAATGACGGACATGCTCCTTTAGGTTAACCCTTAAGGCTAGACTAAAATATTTCAATGAACGGTGAGCGAGCGAAGCGAGCCTGGATCGCGAAGCGATCCAAAGGGAACTGCATAAGCAGTTTCCGGGGGTTGGCGAGCGATAGCGAGAAGGGGGCGTGCCCCCTAGTTTTATTTATTTATTTAAAACCTTGGTACAGCTAGTATATAATGGGCTTGTTTCAACACTTTGTCAAAGGAAACAAAACAACCAATGAACTCGCAGTTCGGAGAGCGTGATATCATAAGAAATATTCCCATAGCCGGTCTCTCGGTTTGGCGATTTACGTTACGTTGCCAAGCAACGAAAATGCAAAAGTGTGTTAAACATTCCACGTTTTATTTTATGCATTTCTATGTGTATAGCAGCCCTTAGTTAAATTTTCAAGTTCTTCATAAGTCGTCGAATGTCAGACTGGTCATTATATCATAGATGTACTAAATATTCTTCCATTTCTTCATTTTTACCAATTGTAATCATCAAT
This sequence comes from Oedothorax gibbosus, assembly GCA_019343175.1. Classification (NCBI taxonomy): domain Eukaryota; kingdom Metazoa; phylum Arthropoda; class Arachnida; order Araneae; family Linyphiidae; genus Oedothorax; species Oedothorax gibbosus. The sequence goes on from CM033272.1 coordinate 2,728,056, forward strand.
TGAGATTTATGGGGAAATATTATTAGAATCGAGTTGAGGAAAATCAGATCTATCATGAAAGAAATCAAATAACAGATTTTGGTACGACTACAAATAATTAATAAGCAATACGAGATATCTGTATCATCTGGAAGTTCATAACATTTCTAATTCTAAATCCATATTTAACCGCACCAACGTTTTCGTTTTTTTCTACAAAAGAGAATTTACTTTTTGCCTGGTTAACTTTTAATGCTAATTTAATAAATACTTTTTATGCACGTTATTATAAAAAATAGTGTATGACAACACTTCGCAAATAGTCTTTTTTAAACTCGTGAATTTATTTCATTCGCTCGTACTTCGCTCGTGAAATAATTTATTCAACTCGTTTAAAAATCCCTTACTTTTCACACTAGTTGCATAATAGTTATTTATGCAATTAGTGTGACAAGTAAGGCTTTTTTTAACGAGTTGAATAAAAAATAAATTCACAAGTTTAAAAAATGCTATTTTCGACGTGTTGTCGACACTATTTTTTATAATAACGTGCAAAAAAGGTATTTATTAAATTGGCATTGAAAATTAACCAGGCAAAAAGTAAATTCTCTTTTGAAGCAAAAAAACGAAAACTTTGGTGCGTGATTATTCATATTAATGATTATTTTAAAATCACGTGCTAAAAGTATTTGTTAGATTGGCATTGGAAATAAGACGCCAAATAAAGAATCACGTTCAAGTAAAGAATTTCACACCAATCACAAAGCCGCCGAATAAAATATCACGCCCAAATAAAGAATTTTACACCAATCACATGCTCTTATTTACTTTGTCCCACTAGTGCGTAAAAGTAACTTTGAAACACGATTTCGTTAAAAGCATCACTTTTCCCACGATTGTTGATTTTAAAAAGTTAGTTGTTTTGCGAGATAGTATAAAAATAACTATTTTTCACTGTTTCAAAGAGTCTAGCTTTTTGCACGCGTCTGATATTGAAATTATAATGTAAAAGTCGGATTTTTTTTCACACAATTATAAAAATAAATTTATGATATTCAAAAAAAATTCTACAAATTAAACGCACGTGCGTACGTAATTATACTTAACTTTCGCTAACGCGCTGAAATCTCTTTCAAATTAGAAAACAAAAAGTATAAATTAAAAGTCTGTAACAACGCTCAATGCTATTCCACGTTTTGCCATCCTACAACCTTTTAGGTTCGAATTTTAAAAAATCACCTCTTAAATTTCGCATTCATTACAAATAGAATATTCTCCTAAAATTCGGTAGCCGTAGCTCCAATAGTTTGGGCTGGGCGTTGATAAGTGAGTGAGTCAGTGAGTCAGGCCTTTTAATATATATAGATATGGATTTTCACTTACTGTTTTATGTTGTGTAAATTCCAAAATATACTTTGATGATACCCTTGCAAGAATTCATGCATTACTTAATGTATAATGTATCCCAGATGCTTTTGCCATAAATTATTTACTTCGCAACATTAACGACAAAAAATAGACGCAAGAAAATGAAAATATATCGAAGCATATAATGTGGTACCCTTAATAAAATGCCAGAAACGTGATACATTTTGCCAGGGTTTGCCGTTTGCCGTTATAGCCAAAAATATTAAAGTTAGATCGTTTAGTGGTTACTGCAAAAGTTCGTATTTGTAAATAAACCAATTCCAGTGTTTAAATTTAGATTGAAGATTTATTCATGGGATTAAATGTTAGGTTAAACAATACATCTGCGAAGGGGACCCAAGAAGGTGGAGAACGCTGCACAGTAACAAGAGGGATAAGAAAAGATACCTTGGAGAGATTCGGGAGTCAGAACAGTGCTAAGTCGAAGCTGGTAGTTACGGGCATTGTCGGCGCTGGGGAAGGCATCTCACGGCGAGGGTCTTTCTCCGGAAGAGGTGCGGTTGGGACAGGCCGTTGCAGGAGAAGGACTTTCCGCAGGTTAGCGGATCAAGGAGGATGAGGAGCCGGTTGGCTGCGATGATCTCGGGACGAGAGACAGAGCAATAATGATGATGGTTTACGTCTGCTTAGGCGGTTCTTGCTGCCCCTTGTCAATCAAAGGGGTCCAGGGTTCCCTCATTCGTTGAGACACAGTCCCGAGCGCTCCCCCTTCCACATAGAATTAGTTAACCCGCCAGTAGCGATGCCCTTGTTCCTGACTCCCTACTTACTATTCCCAGACATGGTGGCTCGAGTTGATCTGTCAATCAAACCGAAGAGGTCAAGATGTCAAGTGGGGAATGCCACTGTGGCATTACTCCCCCCCTTTTCAATTTTGAGAGTTTCGAAAGTGCAGGAATTATTTACCTCTTGTCACCATGCAGCGCCAAAAAAATAATTTCTTACATCAAATTTTATGGGTCCCTCGCTGAAAAAATACAATATAATAATAATGACAATGAGATACAATAATGAAATATACTTGACATTGACATTCAGTTCTGTTTGAGTAGAATACATGTAAATGTTACTTAACAAATTTCAAACTATCATTAACAATGGAAGATGTTAATAGTTTATGTAATAAGTGGTTCCGAGTAAATATTTTTAAGGTTGTTGCAATTAATATGTTAGATTAATTACACACTTATTAATACTTTTCCTCTCTCCTCAATTTCGAACATATTTCAGTAATACAAGAAAAATTAAGGTGACTGTAAAATATGAGGAAAAGTTTTAAAAAAAATTTTAAAGTTATCAATGTAAATTTCCATGATTGAAAGAATTTCTGCAATGGTAAATGTTCTGTTTGCAGTTTTGTGAAAGTTCTTAATTGTCATAATTAAAGTATGTGGAAGAGTTCACTGTTCAAAAGTTTATCACTAAAAGTTCACAATTATAGTTGTTATGTCACATTTATTGGTTTATGTTGATTGTCGAGATGGTTGAGTTCAAAATAGCACACTAATTTTATTTAAAGCAGTGTTAATTGTGGAATACACCTGGCCCGAGAATACATAACTCTCACTGAACATCTTTGCCACATTGGTTTGATGTTGAGAATGCTCTAGAATGAATATTATACGCTGGATTGTAACATGGTTGCTTGACAGCTGCAACTGGTGTCTTTGACAAGGCTTCAATTTGCCTCGTAGTGTGGAGAAAACACAATTTGTAAACGCCCTTCCTTCTTCAGGTAAAACAATAAAACATTTCCACTCTCTGGATGTGTGGAGCTCCGTGATTTGCAGATGGACCTATGTGGCTTGTAGTTGGATCACTGGTTATTAACTTTTATTAGTAGCTGAAGACTCCGGCAAGAACAGTGAGTTCAGACCAGCTGAAAAGCCTCTCCCTACTGGAGTAAGCTAGCCTTCAGGATCGTGCACTATCCCAAAAGTAGCTGTCGACAGTACCTCAGTTTGGTTGTATCCTTAACAAAATCCCACATGTCGTCTGCTAGGCATCCCTCTACCCATTGGGTCCCATGATAAAAAAACTCACAAATTCTCATAAATTTAATTCCATTATTATATTCGATGGTCACATTAAAAAAAAAAACTTCACTATTTAACACTATACTAAAAGAAAACTCAAAGGTTTCTCAGCGAATAATAACAAAAATTGTTAACCACACTTTTTGACAACAGACGGCAGCAGGTACCCAGCATTGGTTCAACTGACCAGCCTAAGCAAACCGGTATTTTGTTATGAGCGGGAAATTCACTCGGCGATGCGGTGCTTTTCAACCATTTTCACGCAAGACTCTCTGTAAGTACCTTTCCTTTTTCCCAAATAATAATGATTTTGACATAAAAGTGCTTCGTAATCGCTTTAAAATCATAAGCCAAAGTGCATTCTGTAAGTTTTGCTATAGAAAGATATAAAAGCATAGCGCCAAGTTACGCAAAAGCTCCTAACCATTTATGAAAAGTTGCAAACATTTGTCCATAAATTGCCATGCTTATTAAATTTCTAGTGTGCCAAGCAGAAATAAAATGTTTTTGTTCACTAAACCAAGTATCAAAGTGACTAAGCTGTAAAATTTTAATCCAAACTAATCATTTCAAGGGTGACCTTGAAAAAGTTAGGAAACTACCTTTTGCCAAATGTGAGATAATGTCGCCATTTATTTCCCTAGTGTTCTGTCCCATGAGGAGAAAGGGCCTCAGTAGATGACTACAACCTTGAAGAGCATCGGCCAAGAACGCACGCGGGGGGTCGTCGGTGGACGGAGAAGACGGAAAGCGGTTGTTTGTTGGGAACAGTCGAGTTCCATCCAGTTACGTGTCGAGTTGGGAAGCAACCTTTAGTGACACTATTCAGACTCTTCTAACTGGAAGATTGTCATATTTGTCCAGTCTATTTATTATTATTTTTTTGCAGGTTTTTTTTTTTTTGATTTATGCGATTTTCCTTTGTATAAATGTTTTTTTTTTGTATTTTAATAATTTGGCCTGGTTTACATAGGGTATTTTTTTTAGGTTTTGTGCTACTTTTTGTAATCTGACTTGCTTTGCAGGAAAGCATGCTAATATGCCTACATTTCCTTTTTTGTTTAGTAGATATTTCGGTTTTCGTATATTGTGAAATATGTAATCTGTCTTACCTTTCAGAAGAAAAGCAGTTAATCAATTGCCTGATCAGAGTAATTATTAATTCAATTACTGGATTTCAGCAGCTAAATTTTCTGATTAGGTTTTTCTTTCAGGGGGACTCATAATTTTATGCATTTCTTTGCGGAATTTTGTGCATGTATTTAATTTGGATTGCTTTGCAGGAAACGAAAGATTTCAAATTTTATTTTTCAGGGTTTTTTTTGTTGATTTTTTTTTAAATACTTTTTCCTAATCAATATTGTTTTTCTAGGTGGGAGTAAATCTTTGGATATAACTTCTTTTTTTTGTGTGTGTGTGTGCTTTTGTATTTTGCTGTTTTTATGGATTTTTATTTTATGTTTGATTAATTATATATATATATATATATTTTTGGGGGGTGTTTTTCATATATATTTTGTGGGTTTCACTAATCTGTATTCTTTTTTTCAGGCTGTCAAACAATTTCCCATACTCTTTTCCTAGACTGTTGTCTTTTTTCTCAGAAAGTACCCGTGTTTGGGGCTGTCTATATTGTTTATTTTTGTTTGATTTAACGTTTCTCTTAAATGGGGAAAGCGTTCAGTGACCTTCTTAACTTTTGATACATGTACTATTTTCTTGTGCTCGGAATTAGCACAGTTTTGAATTTCAAACAAATTTTTAGCTATTAATTTAATAACTTCAAATTTTCCCTCGAATTTGGCCTTTTTGTAATTTCTAGTTTCACGAACAGTGACAAAATCACCTACAGTAATTCCATGAGGCCGAGAATTTTGCCCTGTGTACAATTGTTGTCTAGTCTGTGCCTTTTCAATTGAATTTGCAGCATCAGCATGCCATTTTTGTAATTGGGTGCATAAATTTGCCATGTAAGCAGGATATTTAATCAATTCAATCGAATCTTCATGATTCTTAAATTTTTGCGTTAAAGGTGGAATTCGTCTGCCAAAGAATATCTCATTGGGAGAAAATTCGATAGTTGAGTGGTAGCTACTGTTATAATTTGATTTAAACAGATTCAAAATTACAGATAGATCTCCTATTTCATCTTTTAGTGCCAAAATACATTCCTTTAATTGTCTATGTGGTGATTCGATAATGCCATTTAAATTTGGAGAATATGGTGGTATATGATGAATTTTGACACCTAATTTCTCCTGAATACTATGAAAAATCCTGCTTATAAAGGCTGAACCATTGTCGCACAAAATCGAGTTTGGAGTCCCATATCGACTGAAATAGTTCACAAAACATGGCACAATACTTTTTGTGTCTATGTTTTGTAATTGGTAAAGTTCTAAAAATCTGGAAAAATTATCAATTATGGTTAATACATAGCAGTTGTTACTTAGGGGTCCAACTATATCCGTACTGAGATGTGCGCCTACAATGGCGGGAATCTTTCTGACTGCATGTGGCCACATTTTAATTTGCACTCTCTTGAGTTGACAACACTTTAAACACGATGAAGCGAAATTTAGACAGTCATCCTGCATTTTTTCCCAATGGTAGTATTCTCTAATTAATTTATACATTTTTAAGCCCCCAGGATGTGTTATGTGAAAGTTTTTTAGAGCTATAATTTGTAAAGCTTTTGGGATAACAATGTTTTCCACCTCAATGTAGTGCTGACCCTTTTTAATGCTGCGTCTGTATTTTAAGATCCCTTCATCAATAAAATAATTTCTATATTTTAACTCTTTTTTTTGCAATAATAATTTTTCTTTAATTAATATTATCGTGGGGTCTTTTATTTGTTCATTAACTATGTTTTGTTCTTCCAAAAGATTCCTCAAATGAAAAGATTGTTCTTCGCTTGACTGGATGTTGTTTATCTGCCCGGACTTTTCCCTGACCTGGTTAGATAAAGGTGCAACTTTCTTGACGACCTTTGGGCCCTGGGTAAGTTCGTCTTTTTTATTTTCTCCTTCTTGTCGCTCGACCACCTGTTTATTTACTATGGGTTGCCCCGCGAAGATTTTTTTTGAGAAGTCTAACTCCGTCTCGAATGTTAATTTTAATTCTTGCTCGTAATTATTCTCCGTGCGAGATAAAAAGTCGGGAAATACGTTTTCTCGCCCCGGTAAATATTTGATAGTAAATTCGTATTGGCTCAACTCGTTTAGCATTTTTTTAACCAAATGAGACGTAGTGTTTAATTTTTCCATTTTTTGTAATGGGCGATGGTCAGTCAGTACAACAAACGGTCTTCCATACAAATAATCATTAAAATAAAGCACCCCTTCATAAATTGCTAACAGTTCAGCCTGAATAGCACTAAGTTTTGCCTGTGTAGGTGTCAGCTTTCTCGAAAAGTACGCAATTGGCGCTAATCTTTCGTCTTGATATTGGCAGAGGATTGCCGAAATCGCGATTCCACTAGCGTCTGTGTTAAGGTAGAACTTTTCATCAAAATTCGGCGCTACCAGGAAGGGCCTGCTGAAAAATTGACTTTGTAACTGTTGGAAAGCCGTTTCCTGTTCAATCGACCATTTAAACTTCACTCCCTTTTTTAGGAGTCGCTCTAAACTCGCTGTATACACAGCATAGTTTTTAATTGAATTTCGATAGAATCCTATTAATCCCAACAGTTGTTTTAACGATTTAACATTATGCGGTCTATTGAATGAAGTTATTTTGGCTGTGTTGGCTGTGTTGGTGTGATGCCCTGTTGCGAAACTTCGTATCCTAAATATGTAATATTTTTAAATAGGAATTTACACTTATTGGGGTTAAGAGTTAGATTGTGCTCAGTTAAGCGTTCCAACACAATTCTTATTTTGTGCATCATTTCTTCCGGCCCATTTGCACCAACCAGAATATCATCATATAAAATACTTTACTCCCATATCTTCAAGTCCCCCTAAACTTTGGTCATAACCGCTGAAATATTTCTGGCAGTTTTTATACCAAACGAGTCTAAGGAACTGAAATTTCCCAAACTGTAGTAATCCCATTTATCTGCATAATCTGAAAATCGCATTGCCAAAATGCCTGCCCAAACTAAGCTTAGAGTGTAATTTAAAACCACTTATTGCGTTTAATATATCACATTTTTGGCATTTTGAGATTAGTTTCTAGAATCCAAAAAGTTTTTACAAATTTTTTTACTACATGGCTGGGGCTAACCAATTGGTTTTCCGAGGGTTGTGCATAATGTTGCTCCAAGATTCATACATTTGCCTTTTGTGATATCTCTTAAATGATATGGAATGGGATACGGCCGGCAGGAAACAGGGGTCTCATGATAAAATTTCATTTCTGGTTTAATCGCATCACAGTGTCCCAAAGATTTTAATGATGAAGAAAAAGCATGTTTGTATTTATTCAGTAATTCTATTATTTTGATTTTTAAGTCTTGTTCAAGATGTTTTAAGTCAAAGTTATCAATAGAAAATTCTGCTTTCCTCAGTTCTAATGTCTCTTCCGATGCTCTAATTGAATTAATTATTTCCTCTTCATTTTTATTGCTATCCGCTGTTTTAGCGTCAATTTCTCTGTGCACAATGCCCATTTTCATGTTTTTATTTAAGTGCATTTTTTCCTCTCCTGCATTTGTGACGAGGATTTGAGTTTTATCTTTTTTTATTTTATTTATTGCTGGTGAAATAATTAAATTTTGGTTGCTTACTTGTGTGGGTTCAAAGTATATTTCAATAGTTTTTTGGGAAATGGGTTGTTTGGTAATAATATTACATAATTTAGTTTCTTTTGGTCCTATAAAACATTTTTCATTTAGTACCGCATCACTGGATTCGATAAAATCAGCTCTTCCACCATTTACAAATTTAATTTTATACTCATTAAACATCATAAATCCTCTAGATAAGTCCAGTAAAATCCGGTTTTTTTTTATGAAGTCGCACCCAATTATTATTTTGTAATTATCTAAGTATCCTTGCGTAACGAAGAAGCTATGTTTGGTCTTGTTATTACCTACTTGAATCGGAATTTCCACTAAACTTTTAAAGTGAATTTTTGATCCGGTAATAGTTGTGATATTTACGTTCGACTGCAAATGTTTTATTTTGATGTTTGATTGCTCTTGAATTTTTTTTAAAGTTGTTAAGTCAATTATTGAAACCGTGCTTCCGCAGTCAATTAAACTTAGAATCTCAAGTTTGCCTACTGTAATATTATCATTGGTAAATCCAAATTGTTGTTTTGTTGTGTAATATTACTTATTATTTCCGTATTAAGTAGGTTTTCTTCGTTAGTGATTATTTCGTTATTATTTTCGGGGACACTATCCTCATTCTTTACAGTAGTGTTCCCGAATTCTCCCCTAAAAAATTATCCCTCTGAGTGTTAGTAGTTGGGTTGGGGTTTGGTTCCAGATGTCTAGTATACTGACGATTGTAATTATTACCTCTGAAATATCTTCCCCGTGAAACACTCCCTCGGCCTCTATTAAATGGTCTCCCTCTATTATGGGCGTTAAAAGGGATCCTAGCATTGTTTTGATTGTTTCCACGATTTTGCGAGTATTGATTTTGATAGTTATTTTGATCTGGAAAATTTCTTCTATTTATTTGGTTGTTGTTTGGAGGTGGGATGTTTTGGGTTGGGGAATTCTTTAAAGTGTAATAGACTTCACATTGGCTTGAATAGTGTGAATTTGTTTTGCCACAAAAAATGCATTTGATCTCTTCCCTTTCCCCGCTGGTAATGGCATTTATTTGCATTTTGCCCATTTTTTGTAGTGTTTCCAATGCCTTTTGAGAATTCGTTGCTGCTGTTACTGCGTCTGTGAAATTTTGTGGGTTTGCTTTCAGTACGTCTATTCTTATCTCAGGTAGAAGCGTATCAATGAATTTAGACAATTTTAATCGTCGATTATTTGCTTTGTATCATTGTTCTCAGTTTGATGTTTTGTTCCTAAATAATTGTTAGTCAATGTTGTTACTCTATATGCAAAGCTTTTTACTGACTCTCCCTCTCCCTGTTGACATGTGCTGAAATTTGTTTGATTATCAGTTAGACCGATTTCATCCGAGAAAAACGCAATTAATTTCTCGCATATAAGGTTGTAATTATCCGACTCCGATAATTCAGTGTCATTTAAGAGAAATGTTAGGGCATTCCCCTTTAACCTAGTTTTTAAAATAGTGAGTTTTTCCTGATCTGTCCATCCTGATAATTGCGCAATGTCATTGAATTGTTTGAAAAAGAATTTACATTCCTTTGGTTCGCCATCGAAAAATGCTGTCAACAAAGCAATGCCATTTATATTTCTTGAACCCTGATTTTGTTGAATGTTTGGGTTTGGATCAGGTTGGCGTCGCGGTGGCATTGTTACACTCAAAGGTTTTAGACAAGGAAAACAAATTTTATTCGTTTTAGAGAGAAAAAATTAACCAATCAATGTCCCCCAAGAAAAAAAAAACTCAAAGAAAATAGAAAATTAATGGTTATGAAATATTTCATGGTGATACTTCATAATTTTTATAGAAAAGGTGACAATGAAATTCCTGTAATGGATTCTGGTCACGGTACCAAATGCCAGGGTTTGCCGTTTGCCGTTATAGCCAAAGGTTTTAAAGTTAGATCGTTTAGTGGTTAGTGTAAAGTTCGTATTTGTAAATAAACCAATTCCAGTGTTTAAATTTAGATTGAGATTTATTCATGGATTAAATGTTAGGTTAAACAATACATCTGCGAAGGGGACCCAAGAAGGTAGAGAACGCTGCACAGTAACAAGAGGGATAAGTAAAGATACCTGGAGAGATTCGGGAGTCAGAACCGTGCTAAGTCGAAGCTGGTAGTTACGGGCATTGTCGGCGCGGGAAGGCTCTCAGGCGAGGGTCTTCTCCGGAAGGTGTGCCGTTGGGACAGGCCGTTGCAGGAGAAGGACTTTCCGCAGGCTAGCGGATCAAGGAGGATGAGGAGCCGGTTGGCTGCGATGATCTCGGGACGAGAGACAGAGCAATAATGATGATGGTTTACGTCTGCTTAGGCGGTTCTTGCTGCCCCTTGTCAATCAAAGGGGTCCAGGGTTCCCTCATTCGTTGAGACACAGTCCCGAGCGCTCCCCCTTCCACATAGAATTAGTTAACCCGCCAGTAGCGATGCCCTTGTTCCTGACTCCCTACTTACTATTCCCAGACATGGTGGCTCGAGTTGATCTGTCAATCAAACCGAAGAGGTCAAGATGTCAAGTGGGGAATGCCACTGTGGCACATTTCAATACATTATACTTTATGATATTTTATAACGTGTAAAATGTAAACTATTTTGCAAAAAAAATGCTTTCAGAAGGAGAAATATTTTGTAAATAATGAACGGCAGTGCTATGCTATAAAAATTTTAAATAATGATTATTATATAAAGTATAATTTTTTCGATAAATCGTTAATCATTCGGTAACAATTGTCACGCATTATATATTACTAGCTTTATAAACCCGGCGTTGCACGGGTAGACCCTTAATAATAACTGATTTTTTATGTAAACTTTTATTTTATGCCAATTGCTGCCTCCCATTTTGATTCTCCCTGTCCGATTGTACCCAGGCCCTTCCAAGGGTTAAAGGGCTTTTCAATAGGCCCCAGTGTTCGCCATGCATGCGAAAGGTCCCAGGTTCAGGTCCGGGCATCGCCTAAATAGCTGCCGACCTAAAATCGTACAGCCAAAAAATGCCGAAGAATAACACCCTGTGGGGAAGGAGTTTACGTTAAATATCCTTCAAAGTCCCGACTCTCCGTACGATCACGCCCTTAAAATTTGCGTTTGGTGCCAACTCAGGTGTCGGCTCGTCACTTAACTATGGCCAATAGCACTCATGGGTAGCTCTAGTTCGACGATAATTCAAACTAACTGTTTAAGCCCACAAATAGTTTAGTCACTTTCAATAGATGGCGCAAGTTGTCTGTGTAGTAGATTTTATACACCTGTTTTTATATTTGGATTCGCTCAGTTGTGAAGGCCAGAAAAAAGGGAGTTGTAATTGAGAAATGGCGCGAGTCGCTCTATGGTGTTGTGATTAGCGTTTTTTTAAGTGTTCGTGTTGACTCGTGTAGCGTCCTATGGTGTGATGGCTCTCGATGATTTTAAAATATAAAATAAAATTAAAAAGTTACAGTCCGTCTTATATTTGTGTGATTTTTTTTAAAATTGAACCAGCAAACCAACCAACATAAATTTGGCACGTCTACCGCCGGATAATATGATTACTATAAACCGAACAAAAACTAGTTTGAAACGAAGTTAAAGAACTTTGTTGAAAACTTTGAATTGGACACTAGTAATGACCTGAAAAAACTGTCATTAGAAGAAAAACTTAACAACACATCGGATGTTTTAAACCATATTGTGGAATTACGAACAAAAGTTTGCGAACTTCCAGAAGACGTAAATATCGACAATGCTCTAGAAGAATTGGAAAATCTAGAGGATACACTTTCAGAAATAAAGGTAAGTCTAAAAAGCTTCCTTATTCAATATGATAGTGTACCTAAGATTGATATTGTGGTAATAATATTGCAAAGGAAAGTAACAACCAATTACGATTGCCAACGATACCCTTACCGGTCTATGACGGAAAGATTGAAGAATTTCAAATCACAATTTATGGCCGTTATAGACAACAATACTGAAATAAATGATTTACAAAAATTATTTTATTTAAAAAGTGCTTTGGTTGGTGAGGCGAGACAACTCGAGTCAAGCCAAGATACATTCCAATCATTGTTCGCTGCCTTGGAATCTAGATATGAAAATAAATAAGCAGTAGTAAATGTTTATATAAATGAAATTTTGAGTATTGAAAAAGTAAATAATGAATCGTCAGTTCAATTGAGAAATATTCTTGATAAAGTTAAACGTTGTTTGAGAGCGTTAAAAAATCTTGAATTTTGTAGAAATAATTTAACTGATATTTTGATCATTAATATTTTGCTGAAAAAAATAGACATGGAAACTCGAAAAAGTTATGAAATTAGTATTTCAAAAAATACTGAGCCCCAAAGTCTTGATGTATTCTTCGACTTTTTGGAAGAACGAACAAGAATTTTAGAAGGCATAAATAGAATGTCTGTAAACAAATCGCCAGCAGCAAAACCACCTTAGAATTCGCGGCAGCGCACGTTAGTGGTAAATGCCCAAAATTGCCTAGGCTGCAAGCAATCAGCGCAACATGTTTTATACCTGTGTTCAGAGTTTAAAAAAATGACTATTGAACAACGTTTTAAGTTAGTTAAAACAAATAAATTGTGCATATTGAGTCTTCGTTCTGGACATTTCGTGGGACAGTGTTCGTCGAAGTATTCGTGTAGAAAATGTGACCATGGCAAACACTCCGAGTATTTATGCAAAGCCAATACTAGGAGCTCTCCTGCAGTTGAAAATAACGCTGTTGCTGCAGAGACTGGAAACAGTGTTGGTCAACCTTCGGCTGATGCCCAACCCCGACAAGTACCCAAGTGATGCCCCACAAGCTGTCATGGCAACTCGTTTGTTTGAGGGATCACAATACACCCACATTAATTCTGCTATTGTGTATGTGACTAATTCAAGAAATGAACGAGTTGGCTTAAAGGCAATTCTTGATTCGGCATCTATGCAAAATTTAGTAACGAAAGATGCTGCTAAACGCTTAGGTATAAAACCAAAGACAATTAGCACTATCTTAAGCGGTATAAATAATGGATTCTAAGTGTTAACTCTAAAATACAAACAACAATCTCTTATTTCGAAAGAGATATTGAGTTTGATGTTAATCTTTTGATAGTTCCAAAAATTACTGAGTTAACCCCTTCGCAACACATAAGTATGGAAAACATAAAAATACCAAATACAATTCCTTTAGCAGATCCTGAATTTTATAAGGACCAAGAAGTGCAACTTCTTTTGGGAGCCCAATTGTTTTACAATTTCTTAAAAACAGATGAAATTCGTTTGGGTGACACAAACTTGATTTTAAATGATAGTTGTTTTGGATATTTAGTAAGTGGTAGTATTGGTACGCCAAATAATCCTAAAAATAATTGTTTACTTACAGTAAATAATAACACGTTAAATGACACTTTAAAATCATTTTGGGAAATTGAAACTGTTGATAATAAATCTAAACTTAAGTCTGAAGAAGAGATTATTTGTGAGAAACATTTTTTAGAGAATCATCATAGGGATGAGACAGGTAAATATACTGTAAATATTCCTTTCAAGGAAGATCCAGATGTTTTGGGAGAATCAAAAACTTCCGCAGTTAAAAAATTAAACTGGCTATGGGTCGGTTAATAAATCAACCTGAGACACTTGAATTATATAAACGTTTCTTACATGAATATGAAGAGCTAGGACGTATGGAATTAGTGAGGAAAGGGAACCTCTTAAAACTTATTATATCCCACACTTATGTGTAGTTAATCCCGATAGTAGAGGTACCAAGCTTAGGGTAGTCTTTAATGGGAGTAGTAACGCAACAAATGGTAATTCATTAAATTCCATTCTGTATAACGGGGGAACGGTACAAAGTGATTTGTTCTCGATACTGCTACGATTCAGAAAATACAAAAATTGCAATTATTGCTGATGTAGCTTAAATGTATAGAATGATTAATATAAGTCCAGATCAAAGAGATTTACAGCGCATTGTTTGGAAAGAAAATCCGAACGGACCTGTTATAACATTTAGATTAAACACAATTACCTAAGGGGTTAAAAAGTTCACCTTATTTAGCGACTAGAACGTTAAACCAATTAGCATTGGATGAATCAAAAACATTTTCCAATTACATCTTCTGTTGTTTTGAGTGACTGTTATGTTGATGACATCGTAACAAGTACTTCTGACTTTAATTCGGCAGGTAATTTGCAGGATGAATTAATTGGTTTATTTGAGGCAGGTGGAATGCAACTTCATAAGTGGGCGTCCAATAGCCTGGCGTTATTAGAAAAAGTCCAAAATGTTGGGAGCGAATATTCGTTTAGCGAGTCTAACAAAGAAAAAATTAAAACGCTAGGTTTAATTCTGGACCCAAAAGATGATGCATTTACTTTCACAAGTTCGGCATCCACTGACCAAGTACATTTCACTAAAAGACACGTTCTTTCAGATATAGCAAAGTTGTTTGACACATTAGGATTGTTAGGACCAATTGTTTGTAAGTTAAAAATATTTATGCAGCAACTTTGGTTACTAAAATTGGATTGGGATGACCTGTTGCTTCAAAAAGAAGCCCAGCAATGGAACAATTTACTTGAAGAATTACTGTGTATGAAATCTGTGAAATTTAATAGGTACATCTTCTGTGAGGATACTAATGAATTAGAACTTCATGGGTTTGGTGATGCGTCAAACTTAGCATATGGCAGTTGTTTATACATCAAATCTACAGGGCCTTCAGGTGTGAATGTGAACTTACTGTGCAGTAAGAGTAGGGTGTGCCCACTTCAGACTCAGAGTCTTCCAAGAATGGAACTGTCAGCGGCACTCTTATTGGCTCGATTAACTGAAAAAGTGTTAACTGCAATAAAAATGATTTTTCGACGAGTCGTCTTGTGGTCTGATTCGACCATAACATTGTCTTGGATACAGACATCTCCTCATCTGTTGAAAACCTTTGTCGCTAATCAAGTGTCAGAAATCCAAAGACTAACAAGTGACTTTCAGTGGTGTTTTGTTCGCTCTGGTGGTAACCCAGCTGATCTGATTTCGAGAGGTACCACTTTAGACACTGTTCGATCAGACTTATGGTTCCTCGGCCCAGAATTCCTAAGAAAAGAGTTCTATGACCCACCTAAAAAAAACTATTGACTCGGACAATCAACAGTATAAAACTGAACTAGAACAAAAAGAGACAATTACGCTGTTAAATCAAGAATCGGAGTTTCTTGCAGAATTGTTAAATTGTACAAATAATTATCAAAAATTACTTCGTGTTTGCAGTTTTATTTTCAGGTTCTATAAAAACTGTAGGAGTCCAAGAGATAAGACATCGTTTCCTTTGACTGCAGTGGAGCTGAATGCAGCGGAGAACTTCATTGTAAAAGCGGTTCAGATGACAGAATATCAAGAAGAGTATAAACAATTGACTAAAAATAAACAAGTTTCAGGTAATAGTACTCTGAAATCTCTTAATCCATTTATTGATGGAACTGGTGTTATAAGAGCCGGTGGTAGACTCGAAAATGCTAAAATCGATTATGAGTCAAAACATCCAGTAATATTGCCACCTAACCATAAAGTAACAATTATGATTGTAAAGTCTTACCAATTAAAAAATTGTCATATTGGTGCTAATTCTTTATTGTGTTTTGTAAGACAGAGATTCTGGCCTGTGCATGGTCGAAATTTATGCAGAAAATTTTTTCATGATTGTTTAGTTTGTGCTAAAACAAAACCTGTAACTTATACTCAAATAATGGGTGACTTACCTATAAGGAGAGTAACTCAAACCCCAGTATTCCAAGTAGTTGGTATAGACCTTTGCGGACCATTTCATGTTAAGTTTAAAAACAAAGAAAAGGTGTTTTTAATAAAGTTTATGTATGCTTATTTATATGTTTTGTAACAAAAGCGGTCCACATTGAAATAGTAACGGATTTAACTTCTGCAGCTTTGTTAGCAGCATTAAAAAGATTTTTCTCTAGAAGAGGAAGAAGTTCAAAAATATTTAGTGATAATGCATTAAATTTTGTTGGAGCTAACAATGAGCTAACAATTTAATCAAAAACCCTATGAAAACTTTGTCTAGCTATTTACCAATGAAAATATCGAATGGAAAATTTTTCCCCCCCAAAAGTCCGAATTTTGGAGGACTTTGGGAGGCAGGTGTTAAATCTTTTAATTTTCTCTTAAAAGATTTTTTTGGTAAGAAAAATTTAAAACTTTGAAGAATTACGTTACAAACAGATGAAGCAATTTTAAACAGTAACCTATTATACCATTAAGTAATTATGTAAGATTGGATGTACTAACTCCTGTGGTAATGCAAAATTACTTTTGAAGAATTACTAACTGTTACAAACCAGATTGAAGCAATTTTTTAAACAGTAACCTATTATACCATTAAGTAATGTGTAAATGAGTTGGATGTACTAACCCCTGGACATTTTCTCATTGTAGTCCACTAAATGAATTGTTAAACCCCTCGTTAATTGATATCCCTGACAAAGACTATCAGTTTGGGAATGAACCACAAAATTTGTTTAAACTATTTGGCGCGATGGCAAAAGAGATTATCTTAAAAATTTTCAACAAAGGTCTAAATGGAGGTTCAGTAAAAATAATTTGTCATTAATTCTATTGTTTCTTATCAAAGAGGATAACTTGCCATATTTTAAAGGGGTTTACTAGGAAAATTATCCAAGTGTTTCCTGGTAAGGATATAAAGTACGAGCCCCGCTTTGGAAAAAGACTCAAAAGGGGGAGCTAAACGCCCAAATTTCAAAATTATGTATCTTACCTGTTAAAATTGATTAAAACTTGAATTTATTGGAAGCATATAATGACTTTACATCTTGCTTATAGCTTGTTAAATTGTTCGATGCACAAAAGGCAATGTTTTGATGTTTATTATTGTATGTATTTTAAAATTTGAATAATTGTTTAAAGGTTGAAATATTGTATATTTCAAATGGGGTGGAATGTTTTAAGCCCACAAATAGTTTAGTCACTTTCATAGATGGCGCAATTGTCTTGTGTAGATTTTAAAAACACCTTTTTTATATTTGGATTCGCTCAGTTCTGAAGGCCCAAAAAAAGGGATTTTGAATGAGAAATGGCGCAGTCGCTCTATGGTGTTGTGATTAGGCGTTTTTTTAAGTGTTCGTGTTGACTCGTGTAGGTCCATGGTGTGATGGCTCTCGATGATTTTAAAATATAAAATAAATTAAAAAATTACAGTCTATCTTATATTTGTGTGATTTTTTAAAAATTGAACCAGCAAACCAACCAACACTAACCCTAACCCATACAATTTGGGTGGGTATAGCTACTTTACCTTAAACTTTTAACTTCGCCGCCAAAAGGCGCCAATTCAAAAGTCAAACGGCCTTTATATCAACTGTATTAAAATGACAGTATCATAAACAAGAAAAGCCTGGTTCAGTATACTTTCAAAAAAATAACAATAAATAAAATAAGTTTTATTTTCAAATAAAAAATACTGGATACCATATCATAGCAAACTTTTATTTTGTTTGTAAAGTCTTTGCTTACGTGCAACTTTTTTAAATATAGAAAAACCCCAAAGTTAAATTTTCTAGATCACCCAAATCTTCAATCAATATATGACTGTTCAGGCTACTATATCATAGCTGAACTTTTATTTCTGTTTGTAAACCACATAAAATAATAAAATTTAGAAAAAAATAGTTTATAATAGTCCATCTTTTTTCGAAACTGTCAAAACTGAATGAATTCGAAAATATAATTGGAATCGAGTGAGTATATCTGATATCTGCAAGCATTATTAAAAAAAAGTAGTTTAAATTAAATTTAAATTTTTAAGAAATCCTGTAATGGGTTTGTTTCAATTTATCACAAAAAACAAAACAACCCAATGAAATCGCAGTTCGGATCGCGTAAAGGAATAAAAAACCAATGACTTGGGTTCTACACTTTGCCACAAAAAAAAAAACAACCAATGAAAAAGAAATATTCCCCATCTTACATATTAAACCCCGCGCTTTTTTTATACTTAATTTTCGCACGCGTTGATATTTCTTTCACTTATTTAACTTTCCTTGCGGTGAATTTCTTTTTTCAAATTAAAAATAGAAAAATTGAATAAAAGCACAATGCATAATGCTATTCCTATGGAGAAATCGGCTCACGTTTTGCACTCCTACACCCCTTTGGGTTCGAATCTCAAAAAATCGCTTCTTAAATGACACCTACGTATAAAAAGAATATTTTCCTAAAATTTGGTACCCCTGCCTCCAGTAGTTTTGGGTGGGCATTGATACGTGAGTCAGTCAGCCAGTGAGTCAGGGCTTTGCCTTTTATATATAAGATTAATGATTTTATAACACCAAAAACAATTACCCTATTCTTAATTATAGAAACACATATATATTGAAAAAGTTTTTACTTTCACACATTGCAGAAATTGGAGTATACTATAAGAACAGATTTAAAGACCGGCAACCCAGTTTGAAGTTTGTAAAAATATAAACTTTCTTAAAAAAGCAGGGGCGCCTAAGTTCCTTGGGGTTTTAAAAACCCCTACCCACCTTTCCCAAAAATGAAACATTAAAAAAAAAACCCCCTTTAAAAACCACTTCCCAACAAAAAAAAAAACCCAAAAAAAATATTTTATTTTCCCTTTTTAAGGGAAAAAAAAGGGGGTTTTGGGAAAAAAGGCTTTTTTTTTTAAAAAAAAGCATCGAAAAAAAAAATTGAAGTTTTTAAAGTTCACAAACAGCTTTTGATGGGGAGAGCGAAACAGGAGTGGAAAAAAAAAAAAATTTTTTTTTTTTTGTTTTCCCCAAAACTTTCTTTTTTTTTCCCTTTTTTTCTTTTTGGGGGTTGCACGTTTTTAAAAAAAAAAACCCAAATAAAATTTTTTTTATTATAGCGCTTTTTTTAAAGGGGCAACAACTTAAATATGGGGCCCTTTGGGGGAAAAAATTTTTTTGAGCAAACAAGTGGGGGCCTTTTTTTAAAATTTTAAAAAGTTTTTGTTTTTAAAAAGGTTTTTGTTTCATTTTAAAAAAAAAAATTTTCTGACCCCAAAAAAAAATAAAAAATTTTTCCTTTTTTAAAAATATTAAAAATTAAAAAATAAACTTTAAAAAAAAGTTTTAAAGTTACTTTTTTTAAAAACTTTTTAAAAAAAAAATTTAATGAAATTTTTTTTTAAAAGAAAATTTTAAAAAATTTTTAATTTTAAAAAAAAATTTTTAATTTTTTTTAAAATCAAATTTTTAAAAAGAAAAAAAAACAAAAAAAAAAAATTACAGGGGGGAAAAATTAAACCCCCAAACTTAATTTTTTTATTTAAAATTTTAAAATTTTCCCCAAAAAAACCCTTTTCTTTGGGACGTTTTTTAAAAACAAAAAATTTTTTAAAAAATTTTTGTTACCTTTTTTTAAAATGTTAAATTATTTTTTCATTTAAAAAAATTCTTAAATTTTTTTTAAAAAAAATTTTTTAAAAAAAAAGGTGGTATTTTTTTTTATGGGACTTTTTTTAAAATAATTTTTTTAACCCCCTTTTGGGGAAATTTTTAAAAAAAAAAAAAGTTTTTTTTTTGATTTTTTTTTTGTTTTATTCAGAAAAAAGCCTCCAAAGCCCTTTTTTTATAGTGGTAGAAGGGGTTTTCTTTTTTTTTAACCCTTTTTATATATTTAAAAAAATGACCTAATATAAAATTTTTTTACAACAAGATCTTTAGTTTTTTAAAATTTTTTACAAAAAAAAAAAAAAAATTTTTAAAAAAACCATTTTTTTACTAAATAATTTTTTAAATAGACCCCGAATCCTCAAAAAATAAAAATTTTAAAAAAACCTCCCGGGCGGAAATTTTAAAACAAGTCCCTTTTTTTTAACCCCCCAAAAAAATTTTTCCCTTTTTGTAATGGGGAAAAAGGGTTTAGTAGCGTAAGGGGGGGAAAGGGCAAAAAATTTTGATCGGGGGGGGAAAATGGATTAAGAAGAGGTTTTTTAAAAAAGGGGGGTCCAAATCATCCCTTTTTTTTGAATTAAAAAGGGGGTTTTCCCTTTTTTTCCATAGGGGAAACCCCCTTTTTTTGGGGCCCTTTCCCCCTTTTTAAAAAATTTTTTCCCCAAAAAAACCCGTTTGGGGTTTTTTTTTGGGACCCCCATTTTCTAATCCCTTTTTTAGACCCCAAAACCCGGGTTCCCCCGGCAGGGCGACCCCCGTTTTTTTGGTTTTCCCCCCCTTTTGGGCTTTTTCCCAAAGGGACTGCTTTAAAAAACCCCTTTTTAAAACAGCCCAAAACTGCGTCCCTTCGCAATGATGGCCAGCCCTCCCTTCTATTCACCCCCGAAAAATTTTAAGGGCTTTTATCCTCTTGTTTTTGGGGAAAAATTTCCCAAAAAAAAGTCTTAGCAATTTTTTTAAACCCCGTTTTTATTTAAAAAAGTATATCAAAAAATATAGAAAAAACTTTTTTAAAATTGCTACAAAAGGGTTTGGTTTAAAATTGGACCTGGGTCTGGGACATATACCGACAGCCGAAATCCCGACAAACCAAAATTCCGACAAGCCGAAATCCCAAATGAGTCAAAATCCCGAATGGGTCTAAAATCCCGAAAACAGATTTTTGTCCATTTCTCGATTTTTTTTAAATATTAGAGATTATTTATTTATTTAGTTATTTAGTCAGTTATTTAATCAGTTAGTTAGTCAGTTAGTTAGTCAGTCAGTTAGTTAGTCAGTCAGTCAGTAAGTTAGTCAGTCAGTAAGTTAGTCAGTCAGTTATCAGTCAGTTAATTAGTCAGTTAATTAGTCAGTTAGTTAATCAGTCAGTTAGTTAGTCCGTTAGTCAGTCCGTTAATTAGTAAGTCAGTCCGTCAGTTAGTTAGTCAGTCAGTCAATTAATCACTCCGTTAGTTAGTCACTCCTTTAGTTAGTCCAGACTGACTAACTTAGTCTAACTGACTTTCAATTAGTTAGTCAGTGAACTGACTGACTCACTGACTAACTAATTGACTGACTGGCTAACTAACGGACTAACTGACTAACGACGGACTAACTGACTGATGACTAACCGACTGACTAACTTACTGACTGACTAACTGACTGACTGACTAAACTTACTGACTGACTAACTTGCTGACTGACTAACTTACGGACTGACTAATTAATGACCGACTAACTAACCGACTGACTAACTAAACTAACCGACTGACTGACTAACTAACGGACTGACTAACTGACTAAAATAACTAACTGACTAAATAAACTAAATAAATAAGTAATCTCTAATAATTAAAAAAAAAATCGAGGAAATAACATATTATTGGAAATTTTATAATAAAATAATTAAATAATATTGGAAATAACATACATTCAAAAACATAGTAATCGATATAATTTAATGTTAATTATACAAACAAAATACATTGTATGCACTTTGAAACAAGAAAAGATTTTTAGACATTTGACAGACATCAATAATTGAATAAACATTTACCAAAAACGCTTTTCAACCACCAAACGATAATGCAAATTAGGATCCAATTTGCTAAGTAATTTTTACACGGTCCCTAAAATTCGTTTTTTTTCAGTATTTTTTACAATAACTCGGCAAATAATTGTTGTTGAATTAAAAAATTCGGGATTTTGGTTCTACTTGATCTACCTTATCGATTTATGTAACAAAAATTTGGGGTTGCTATTCGTAATTTATTTTTTCTTATTTAAATTTAAATAAAAAAATAATAAAAATTAAAAATTGATGAAAAAACTTGTGTGATTTGTTTTTGGAAGATTATGAAGTATATAATGAAAAAAAATTGTTGGTTTAATTCATTTTATTTGTGGAGGTATAAATAAAAGTTTGTGAAACTTTTTTAACATTATGGGCCTTCAACTTCGAATGCTTATATCTCAACAAATAATGCAAATTAATAATTTTTTTTTGGATCTGGGGTATTTTGAAGATGATAAACATTTTTATATAAAAAAAATTGGGTGTTGCCATTGGAATTTTCAAAGTTGGTATCAATTTTAATATGTAGACGACCCCTTATACAATTTTGGTTGCCAGTTCTGAATTCCTTACGCTATTTCCTGAAAAATGACACCTTTCACAAAATTTCCTGATCAATAGCAGCCGAAAAACGAAGGGTGGATCGTTTTTTTTTCCCCCAGCTGTACATATATATTCCGGCTTGTGTGCTTGATCAGAGACCCGCTTATATAAGCCTTCGTCAAGTAAGACAGACACAGAAAGAATTTTTACTGTCACAGAGAAAGGAAAGTACACCCAGGGCAAAGGCGGGAATCGAACCCGCACCCGTTACAGCGTGCAAACTGCTAGCGTAATGGTCCAAACCACTCGGCCATCCGGGCCCCAAACATATTTGAAACAAACTGTTTCATTTTAATATAAAAACATGGATGTATTCATAATTGAAAAAATACCCTTTTTCTGAATGTTTAGAAAAAAATACAAAAATAATTTATTTAAGTTTAGTTAAATAATATTTTGAAAGTTTGTTATTCTAATATACATGCAACTTTTGTCAAATTAAAAAAAATTACCCCTAATATAATGAGCCAAACCTAGAGAAGATAAAAAAGCAACTCCCTGCTACCTATTCAAATCCAATGCCAAATACCAGAAAAGGAAGTTGAAACAAAACAATTACTATCCTTTCCTTCTGAGAAGAAACTGGCCGAATATGGGTTAGTTCCAGCAGAAAGTAAAACCCAGGGTAGAACATTTCATAGCAAGGGTTTTATTTGTCGCATAAATACCAATTTCGGGGTAAACTTCTTCTGTCTTATTCCTGGAAGAGTACCTTTCTTCGGGAAAGTTCTCGTACACGGGGGAATAATACCCGGTCCTGCCGCGGTTTTATGCGATGCAATGCAATTTGTTGAAAGACTGGGTGATTGAAGCCACTACAGGTATAAAATTAAATACTTAAGGGGATACGGTACCCAAAACATTATTTCTAGAAATAAAAACATTAACTTGTAAATTGTAGTGGTTTTATATAATGTTCACTCTAAATAAACATTTTTTAGCAATAAAAACAAATATTTACAAGTAGTTTTCCATTTATTTTTTAAAAAGTCAAACTTTTGAACTTTTTTAAAACGCTACTCCTCTTTCAATTTTGAAACTAACTCCACCAAACTTTTATAATTTGTTTTTAGTTTTATTGTTTCAAGAACTGTGTATGGATTTTAAAATGTGAGCTACAGTTAAAAAGTAACATGCATTTATACTGAAAATCAAAAAAAAATTAAAAATTATTGAATTCCACATTTTTTTAAAAAACCAACTATACATAGTAGACCTTATTCTATGCACAATTTTGTGCATAGAATACACTTAATTAGCAAAAAAGCCTTAGGGATTTATTAAATACAAGAATTGAAAAAGGCGAAAAAGATTAAAAAGTTTGCAAGCAATCGAAATACGTATTCAAACTTATAGGAATGACTCCAGAAAATATTTAATAACTTTTTTACTACAAAAGATATCATTCTGAAACTTTCAGTAAATGTTCAGAAAAATATTGTTAATAATAAAAAGTAAAAACTGAAAAATTAATATTTTTACCAATTTTTGGGTACCGTGTCCCCTTAAATACGTAACTTGAATAAACAGAATAAGACCCGGATGAAAAAATTTGCAGTATATTAGAGAAATGTAATTGCAGGAGATGAACAGAGAAAAATCAGCTTAAAGTAAATTAGTTTGATAATAATTGTTATTATTAATAGAAATTAATAACATTAGGTATAATTGGACAAATAAATTTTTAATAAAAAAATTGTTTCCAGCATTTTTTTAATTGCTAACGATATACATTTCCGTGAGTTCCAAATAACAAATAAATAGCAAAATACAAATAAGAATACAGGTGTCGGCTCGTCACTTGACTGTGGTTCTAAAATACGACGCCCGTCGCCAATAGCCCTCGTGTATCTCTAGTGCGTCGAGAATTCAAACTAAACTAAACTAAACTAAACAAATAAGAAAAAGAAACTTAAGAGAAATGAAGACCTAATAAACGTAATAACCTTAATACTTTAATGGATTAAAAATGATTTGAATTTAGATTTTTTTGAAGACATTTTGTTTTCCATGGAGTTGCGAAAAAAAAAATTATGATAATATTTTTTAAGTAAATTTAATCTCTAAATGCAAAAGTTTTGCAAATAAGATTAGGCTATTTTTAAATTCTGATATGTCCAATGCAAATCATCAATTAAACATTAATGTATATAAATCCAAAATAAATGCAAATATAGAAAAACTTGGAAGATGAATTGAGCATTTTATTAACCTTTTAAGCAGTAAGCAGGATGTTGTGACAAGAAGATACTTTAATTATAATTTAAAAAATATTCAGACATGTATTAAAGAAAACTTTTAGGTCTAAGTATAACAATAGTTGAAATAAAAATGAATAAACTAACAATAAATTTTTATCTTCTAAAAATCTACAAATTTCAAAGAAAAGATTTCTTTTACATGCCCCTAATTAATATATTTTCGAAATGTGTTTTCCTTATTTTTTTTGTTTTGATGGGATATGTGTTTTATTTGCTTTGTCTGTAAGAATTTCATCTTGACCTATTAACAAACCATTTGTACATACAATTATAACTTAATTACAGAAGAAAAATGTTAACTTTAAGTTTTTTAAGTTTGTTTTTCGTGTAAATTAATTTAGGCAGAGCAAAAGTAAAAAAAAAAAAAACTTTATTATTTGGGGAGTGCAGCTTTTTTTAGTTTAGTGTTTACATAATTTATTCAAAATTAGTATGATATACGACTTTTATTTTATAGTTAAAACTACCATGCAGCAATTTAAAGGGTTTTATATAGAAAAACTTAAAAAAAAATTCAATAAAACATAAGTTATGAACATAAAAACAAAAACATTTCAAACACTTATGGTTCAAAGCATAAAGATGTTTTAAACACAAATGGTTTTGTTAAAAAAAAACTTGAAGATGGTTTTACATAAAGAAATTTAACAAAAAAATAATCAGAATAACATTCTTTCTCATTACGCAGAGATCGCTTAGAAACAGTTCAAATATTTACTAAGTCAATGATAACGGACGTCTTACCGAAGCAGGAATTTGTATTTACCAATGAGATGAAGAAACAAATCGTGGGACTTTTACTTACGTCCAATGAATATATGTACTAAAGATTGTTCCTTATCAGATAAGTTCCGGATGAATCAAGCAAAAGGACGTCCATGTAAGATTATATTTTTAACCAAAACAAATTATTTTGTCGCTCTGAGTTCAAATATTTAATAGTACACAACAATTTTTAACAACAAACAGTTTATATCTTTCTTAAAATAAATATTCTAAATTCGAAAGAATAAAAAATAAACAAAAAATATGCATTTCAAATGTCGGGTTTTCGTCTTTGCCGGGTTAATTCCTGTCTGGTTGTCGTCCCTTGTCGTATTTCACAAGTAGAAAAAAGTAAGTTATTTTTTACCTAATTTCTAAAACATTTTTTTCTTGTTAATAGCAATCATTTTACGCCAAAAATTTTCAAATTGTAAAAAGTGCCTTAGAAAAATATATTTAACTAGCAAATTTATACCCGTTCTTCGCACGGAATAAAAAAATATCAAATAGATTCCAAATATGTGTACCATATACCCTGTTATAGGATCATAAACTTATTGTTTCCACTCGTTTTAAATTATAAAACCGTTTCATTTTCCTTAAAATTCCAAAAGAAAAATCCCTATAAAATAAATAAAATGTCATAAATTCCTCATAAAATACATAAAACCTTTTAGTCATTTGGGGCGTTTTGGGAAATAATTTGGCGAGAAAATTTGATTAGATACCCACACCCATTCTACGCTCTAACACAAGGGGCCTTCGAACAACCGCCAGCTTATAAATGATTTATAAAAGAAATCGCCTATTTGGGGGAATTTTAGTTAATAATTTGGCGAGTTTGGCAAAAGTTTTTGGGGGAAAAAAAATAAAGACATAAAAAATTAATAGCTCTAGTGCCCCCATGGCCTTTATTAACCATCATAAGTAATTACTTTTTATTAAATAAGTCACGTTTTTTGATAGGTAAAAAGCTAACAAAATTCATGGAAATTTAAAGGAAAAGAATTTTCGTAACAAGTCTTTCGCATTTCTCAATTTTTTATTCACAAGCTCTGTTAAGTATTTAAACAATAGTTAAAATGTCCAGAATAAAGATAAGAAGCAAAAGTATCTGACATTTAGCTCCAAATGAAAAACTGTTTTCATTTTTCTTTTAAATACTACTTAAAAGCTTTAAAGTATCAGTCTATTGCTTTCTAGTTAAGGAAACAGTTACCTAAAAAAAGTTTTCCAGTTTTTCTAAAAGAAGTAATGGAAACAATATGTGTCTAGTGGCTTTTAACACAAATGAAGAGCTTAGTGGAAGAACGTGCTAAGTGAAAAAAAAAATTAAAAATTGAGCTTTTTGTGTCAATGAATATATTATTACATATTTTATAGATATCAAGTTTCCTTTCTTTCATAAACTTAACGTTAAGTATATTTTTTATCGTTTGCAAGTACCATTCTTAACGGATCTGAGTGCAAACGAAAAACGTAAAAGATCATTTTCACCTTTTTGCCGCTTAGCACGTTCTTCCACAAGGCTCTTCAAATTAGTTATTAATTCCAGTCATCTTTCAGCTGACATAAACCAAATTTTAATTGTTAGCTCAGCACAAGTTTTAAGGTGCTCAAATTATCTATATGCGTCTTGATTATTGCAAGGTTTTAAAAGCTTCCATAACTTGTAGAAATAAGGATTTTAAAGATGAATTGAATTATTAAAAGATGTTTAAAAGACGTCTTGGTACAATTGAAATTTTCAAAACTATAATTTTAAAAAGATAAAAAAAATATGCACTTTTATGCTTTTGACAAGTATTTATCTCAGTAAAATTTATATTCAGTAGATTTTATAGCTACAATATTAATCGTGCTAAAGAGAAAAAGGAACCTATTTAAAAAGAGAAAAAGTATTGTTAATATCGTTTGTTATTAAAAAAAACATGTAAGAACCCTTTAAATCATGAACAATATTTTGGTTTTCAAATTAATTATATGGTATTTGTTTTAAGTTCAGGACACTTAAGGAAAGTTATAAACTTAACAATAGAAAGGTTTTTGATGAGATTTTTTCCCATAGTTTCAAAATCATAATAAAAATTGAAATATGATAAATACAAATAGTTTAGCAGCTAGTGTGAAAAGTAAGGCTCTTTTAAACGAGTTGAATAAATTATTTCCCGAGTTTAAAAAAGGCTATTTTCATACACTATTTTTTATAATAACCTAATTTTTCATAAAAGTATTTATTAAATTGGCATTTATTGATTGGCTTAATAATTATTTTATTATCACTTTCAAATGATTTGAAGGTGATTATTTATATTAATGATTATTTTAAAATCGCGTGCAAAAAGTATTTCATAGATTGGCATTGGAAATAAAACGTCAAATAAAGAATCGCGTTCAAATAAAGAATTTTCCACCAATCACAAAGCCGCCGAATAAAATATCACGCTCAAATAAAGAATTTTACACCAATCAGATGCTCTTATTTACTTTGTCGCACTAGTGCGTAAAAGTAACTTTGAAACACGATTTCGTTAAAAGCATCACTTTTGTCACATTATTTGTCATTTGCAAAATTAGGTTGGAAAAAAAAACGTGCAGACACATTTTAAAAGAATAAAGTTTTATCGTGTCAAACATAAAAGAAGCTCATTTTTTTTTAGAAACTTTTCAAAAAAAAAACATTTAGGTTTTAAGTAGATTTAATTGAATAATTTACAAGTACAAATTAAATAATAAAGTATTTTTGTTTGTACTTTACCTTTAATTTTTGACGTAACAAAAACAATTTGAGAAAGGTTTGGTTGACTTTTGCGGGTTGGGTAATTAACTTTCAAAATATCGGAATAGAATAATCTTAATTACCCTACTTTTGTAAAGAGTTTATTTGAAATAGATTATTTGCTTTAAACTAAGTTTTAAATTGTTGATGCAAAAAGTTAAAGCTGATTATCCAAAAGCACATGATGTAACTTTCCGAAAGACTTGGATCGTTATGAAATTTCTGTGATTTGCTTTAGAAGAAGAAGGATTAGGGGAGACCGGGGCTAGTTTTCCGCGTTTTCTTCTTTTTGATTGTATATTTTTTACTTTTATTTATTTTGAAGGAAATATGTTACAGTCGCCTTCCTCACATGGTTATGTACAAACTAGCATTATAACTGTGAGTGGTTAAATGCAAGCTCGTTGAGTTGGAAAACGAGCCCCGTATACGTATCTTTAAAACAAGATAATTTATTGAAATATATCTTAAAAATCATTAATTAAGCAGCCTGTTTGTGGGCCAAGGCCTGCAGTACCCATTTCAGCTTTCGAGACCAAAGTCACTGGGGTGGTAAGCATATGTCCAGGTTAGGTGGTCAACCTTATGTGGAACGCCCAGTGTTTAGTTCCCAAGCATCCTTGGTCCTCATTTCATTGACCCACTTAAGGGATGAAAGGTTGAGTTAACCTTGCTCAATCCGGGATTCGATCTCCGAATCTGTGTATTCTTCTGATCATTGTTAAAATTTTACATACTTCCTCCGTCGAATTCACTTATTATAAATTACGTATTTTACAAGCCCTATATTGTAAAAGTATGTTGTTTCAGACAAGTATTTTCAATGGAGTGGAAAGAATCACATTTTTATTACTCAATGTATTCCATATAAAAAAAATACCTTTTACACTGCCAAATGTGTTTTCTGTAGTTTTAAAGCCTGCGTTTTGAAAAAGGCAGGGGGTATCTTTTAAAAAGGATATTAACTCATTAAGGGTTAGCAACGAAATTTGTATGAGCGAAATGAGCTTCCTGTTAAAGTTTATCTAAATAAAACAAAATCTGAGACAAATGCAGAGGGGAAAATGAAGAGGACGGGACATATGATTAACTCCCCCTAGGGCTGTGGGGTGCTAATCATATGTCCCGTTTAGGTGGTCAACCTCAAGCGGGAACCCGCAGTGTTTAGTTCCCAAGGACGCTTGGTCCGCATTTTATCGACCCATTTAAGGGGTGAAAGGATGAGTCAACCTTACCCAATCCGGGACTCGATCCCGGACCTGTTGCATGACAATGCAAAGCATCTACCACTAAGCCACTACGCCTGAACTTAAAAATATCCACATAATTTTCCAGGTCGCTAGCCGTCCTGTTAAGTCCGCTAACCAAGCTCAAACGGCACTATTGGTAAATAAAGATTATGACGGTGAACGGAGGCAGCGAGTTTGGTTTAATTGGATTAAACCGTTGCACTAGAGCTACACGTCGGTTATTGGCGGCGTGCTGAAAACTGAACTTTTCAAGAATATGTAACGAAATGAAAAAAAAAATTCACTGTTTTTTTTAGTTTCAGCACCTAAAAATAAAATCAGTTCACTTATCACTTACCTAGAATTTTTTCATCGAAAGTCTATATTATTGACGACTTTTGGTGATCATGAAAAAATAAAGTAAGCTATAATATATATATATATATATATATATATATATATATATATATTATATATATAATAATTATATATATATATATATATATATATATATATATATATATATAATATATATATATATAATATAATATAAATATATATATATATATATATATATATATATATATATATATATATATATATATATATATATATATAGATATATATATATATATATATATTATATATATATATATATATATATATATATATATATATATATATATATATATATATATATATTATATATATATAAGTTTTAGTAAAGTAGAATGTTTATCGTATATTCCAGCTTTCATTACTCGACAATATTTCGCAAATCATCTAATTATTACAGATTAAACTGTCTTAGCTTGTATATTATAGCTGTTTGGTGCATTATTAAGGGTAAACCCGTGAAACGCCGGGTATATTAAGCTGTAATAGTTCAATATTAAACGATGAAATGTAAAATTGAAATCACGTCTGCTTTTTGTAATAAAAATATTATGATATAGGTGCAGCCTTATAAACAAATAATGCGACTCATCAAAATATCCTATTGTAATACTATAGAATATAACGACTTCATCTCAAGCTGATTTAAATCAAAAAATATATTTCCCTTCAAATTTTTATTTTAAATAAAGTTTGTTAAGAGAGAGTGGTGGTTAAGAAATGACCTATGATATTATCGGTATTAAATTTATTATTTTTTTTTAATTTTAAAAGGTACCCCTAAATTAAGTTTTTTAATGAATTTTACGATATTATAGTCTATTATTATTATTTTTTTCATTTTGACATAACATACATGTATATGCCTGCAGGATTTGCGATTCGTCCGGTGAAAGTGGGTGATGGGTAGATACACAGAACGATTATAATACCTTCCAATTTTCCCGATATAAACAGTTTGTGGAAGCTAAAATTTAGGTACATCGCACAAAGATTGAATCGAACAACAAATATCACTAAGATTATTTACTATTTAATAATTTAAATTGCATAATTGAATCAAAAAGGCTCCACTGTCATATCCGTCAAAAGAAAATATTAATAACCAGTAGTGAATGCATAGTTTTAAAGAAAGCTTTGTTGTTTAATCTGTAAGTGTGGTTACATAATAAATGCATCTGCTAGGATAAGTTGCGAAACACCCATACAATGTCCTTTTAGCTTTCACACTACGTTTATAACGTAAAAAGTGGAAGGTATTATAATCGTTCAGTTCGTCTGTCTGTCTATCCGTCTGTCACTCACTTTCATAGACTAAACTACAAATCCTACAGACCTAGTAATGTGATCCTAATCCCAGGTATGATATGTAAAAAAATTCAGCGCATCGAAATAAGAAAGCATTGATAATTTCAGAAAAAAAATTGAATTCGAAGTACTTCAATTATTTAAAAAACTGCAAAATTTATTGCTCATTTAAAAAGCATAAGAAACCATTTTTATTAGAATTAAATCACCATTGCCATTCGCAACAATCGCTCTAGAAACTTTATTTGTTTTAAATAATAAATTAAAATAAATTTATTTTTGCGACATAAATCAGTTTAAAATGACGTCAAATATATTTCACAAAGAGATTCTTTGGTAGTATGTTGATATGAAATGTTTTCATTATATTTAAAAGCGAGGAATATTACATATTTATTCTTTGATATATGAATTATTCTAGCAAACGATAACAAATAATTATTGAATTTTAGAAAGAAAATAAATGAAACTAGCCAAATTTAGCGTGTGAATGTTTAATATAGAATTATTAATATTGCGTTTTTCGCGTTTTCTCCTGTTGAACACAAATGTTGTGTGGCAGTGGTTTAAGTGACAGATTTCGTTACAAACCTACTTGTTTTTATTTAAACTCATGTCTCGAAAACTTTCATTAAATTGAATTTTTTTAAAAAACATCCATTTAGCATATTCCTTTTCCATGGCGCGACACAGAAATAACATCGCATTTGAATGCACAAAACTTTTTGTTAAATATTATTTGATTGTTTAAAATTCAGTTTAAGATTAAACTTGTTCTCAAGAAAACTTTTTTAGTTCCTTATTTCTTTCTCGTATTAAATATTTATGTTAGATGGCGCCACCATCAAATGATCTGGCGATTCACTCATAAATTATTTTGTCAAATTGATACTGTATAAAGTAAAATGTAATTATAGTACCTACATATATTTAAAATTGAGCGAGAGATAAAACCTAATAAATTAAATTTTTTCATCTTTATTATAAATTTAAAAAGGTTTTAAACTTATCAGAATTTTAAACTACTATAATCTCAATATTGACTTTTAATTCAACGCCTACATTTTTCAAAAGAATATTATATATTTTTTTCCATTTAAGGGGAGTCCTATGGGTGTTGGGTCAAAAATGTCAATTTTTCTGTTTTTCTTTTATTTTTAATCTGCATACTATAGCTTTAATTTAAGTGCAAGATTATCGATTTCTGTTAAGTGGTTTTCTTTTTATAAGCATTTTTCAGAAACTCTGCATATCAGTTCTTACCGATACCTTAATTTTCTTCCTGAAATATAAGGTTTTTCAACAGTTAGGAACATTTTTTCTCAGAAACTTTAAAGATAGCAACATGTTTTGTTTTATTATTTCTTCTCCATTAATAGCTCTTTGATTTAAACTGAGGAATTCTAAGTATCTCTGCTCAAAACAAAAAAAATATATATATAACTTTAAATCGGATTTTTTTGGGATTTTTTAATACATATTTTTAAAAACATCACTGTAAAAGTATTTTTTTATACTTTGAAATATCCTTAGTTTAAATCAAAGGGCAATATTTTGTAAGGAACAAAATATAGAAAAGTTTAGAATGATATATCATTTAGTCCCTGAGAAAATTGTTCCTAAAGTTAGTAAATAGTAGTTAGTAAATAGTACTACCTAAATATACTACTGCCTAATAATGTTGATGACATTGCATTGTATTTGCGCAGGAAAACAATAAAGATAAAACAATTCAGCAATGTCATATAGAGGAATATTGACCAATGTCGTGATCCAACATTCAGCAATATTCACTGGGGGGGGGGGTCAATTTTACATTGGCCAATGTCAAAATACCATATTGGGCAATATTTGTTATAGGGGCAATTTTTATATTGGCCAATATCAAAATTTGATATTGCACAACACTAAGAAAAATATTGTTCAATGTCGTAAATTGACATTGTGACAATATTCCCTGGGGGGTCATTTTTACATTGTACAATATTGATTGCAATATTGGCAATATTTTTTTTCGACATTGGCCAATATTTCTGTGCTACCTGGGTACTGTAATAAAACAAAACCAAGAATACCCTTATCATATTACAAAATTATTGAAATATATTTATAATCAGTCTCTGCTAATCTGAAGTAGGGATGCACCGAATATTCGGTTACTATTCGGTATTCGGCCTATTCGGCCACTTTAGCCGAATATTCGGTTTGGCCGAATAGCTTAACTATTCGGCCGAATAGTGAAAATAAAAAATTTCCAAATTTCTTCCAGTTATCATCTTATAAAACATCGAAAAATTCCCAAACAGGACTTGTTTTCTTCTTTTATAATAGACTCAAATTCTTAAGTTTTAGTTATTTATAATGCTAATGTTAAATCAAGCTTGGTTGGTTGGTTGAATAGCTGGGGAAAATCAAGCTTTACTCAAGTTATATTAAAGGCTGAGGCTAGTTCCCGAGCAGATGCTCTGGTGCGAAGGAGCAAAAATGGCTAAAACCAATATATGGGTGAGGTTGTCACTATATTGGTAGGAAGTACGTAATTTTACTTTTGGGGACTAACCAAATCTTTGGTCTGCATGTTGGCGCGGTTATCACTTGGAATATATATTCGACTATATATTTTTTTCTCTTACCCTGCTGAAAACTATTTAAAGCTAACATTTCACAGACAAAACATAATAACGTGGACTTGGTTTCGTGGACTTGTTATTAAACTCGTACTGTAAAAGGAACTTTTTATCGATACATATAAATGTCTTGAAGATTAATTTAACAATTAATTTTTAAAATTACTAAAGATGGTTGTCTATGAATAAATAGTAAACTTTTTTTTTAAACTATATATTATTTTTAAGAAACGCGTTGTGCTTAAAATAACTTTCTTAGCTTCTTGTTCATGGGAAAAGAGGTAGTTAATAATTACGTTTTTGAAAAAATATTTTAGGGAAAATGAAAAAACTGTATATAAAGTTATTTGTTGCTATTTTATATGATTAATAATAATGCAAATTTTTTTTTATTAATTTTGCTTTTTTTGTGTATCTAGAAGCGTTAATCTCAATTAAATAGTTATATTAAGTTTTTACAAAGATCCAATATTATTATATACTATCATTTGTTATTAAAATATTTCATTTGAACCTGCTAAATTGAAACAAAAACATTGTATATTTTCATAAAGCACTATTTTGTTATAAATATGCTACTTAAAATACAAAAGCAAAACGAAAACATCTAATTGTTTTACATTAAGTACACTCTTAAAACAAAGAGTGAAATTCACTCCTATAGGAGAAGTGCATTTTCGGCACGGAAAGGAGTGGAAATTAACTCAGGATGAGTTAAAACCGCTCGTTTTAAGAGTGTAGGACGCAGATTGTTTTCTTTTATTTTCTTTTACCCACTCCGAAAAAGAGTGAAATTCACTCCTATAGGAGAAGTGCATTTTCGGCACGGAAAGGAGTGGAAATTAACTCAGACTGAGTTAAAATCGCTCGTTGTTTTAAGAGTGTATCTTGTTAAAAAAGGCACTGTGATAAAAATAATCGTAAAAATAAACTGTTGTTTAAAATGAGCATCAATATTGTCATAGTCCAGCAATCGAGACTGGTGATGACACCTCCCGGGACGTAACCTGTGAGAAGATACATCTGTGCTCGGCCGGAGGTCACGACTCGGCCCTGCCGCGGAGAACACCCCAGAGCGGTAGCGGAGAATGTTCCAGACGTTGGACACCAACCTTGTGCGACAGAACAGCC
Organism: Oedothorax gibbosus; assembly: GCA_019343175.1. NCBI lineage: Eukaryota > Metazoa > Arthropoda > Arachnida > Araneae > Linyphiidae > Oedothorax > Oedothorax gibbosus. Next base: position 2,762,824 of record CM033272.1, read on the forward strand.
GGAACCGGTAAACGGTATGGCAAGAAGGCCATGCTGATAGTCGGAGATCGCCGAGGGCTCACGGTCCCCAAAAATGATTTTAAAATTGATGTATTTGATTTAAAGATTTTTTTAAATTTAAATTTGGTTTTAGTTTTTTTTTGTTCAGAAAAGATTTAAGTTAAGATTTTTTTTAAATTTTAACTGTTTAGCAAATGCCTGTTTCCGAAAAGCAATATGCTTAGTTGAACTGGAATGTAAAGGATTTAAATTTGATATGCTACACTAAATAGTTCCCTTAAAATATTAAAAGTAAAAAAAAAATCAAATAGTTTCCAAATTTTTTTAAAGGTTTTTAACTTATGTACCAATTAAGAATTAAATCTCGTGAATTCACAAATATTTTTTATGATGAAGAATATCTATATGAAGTTGATATTAAAAAAACAATAACAATGGGGTTGTTTCACGTCGTGGGTGGCAACAGCTACGCGGTCTTGTTGTCATTTTTCTGGAATTACTTTTGTACTGGTATTCGAAAGTGAATTTTCTAAGAATATTTATTAATTTTTTAAAATGCAGACTTCATGCTGTGCTGTGGGTTGTTCAAATCATTTAATAAAGAAAGCTTTGCATAGAAAGAAAGTTTATTTTCGTCTATTTCTGCATTCTGATCCTAGATAAAAACAAGTTTGCATGTTGTAAAGAACTCTGATGCAGACGAAAAGAACGTTCTTTTGAGAATAAAATCTAAACAAACCAATGAAATCGCCGTACGAGGAAAAATTAAAACAAGAGCGTTACATCAACTGAAACATTCCCATTAAATAAAAACATTAATACTCATACAATTTTTCTTTTCGATATATTACAAAAAAAAACCTCCGTTGAAATCTCATAGAAACTAATTGCATTACTTACTTGTTAAACTTTAGCAAGAAAAAGCGATTTAAAATTAAAATACATTCTATTTTGAAAGTATTAACCTTTAACTACAAAGGCAAAAAATTTTTTTTTTATCCGAACTCAAAAAATAAAGTACAATTCCTGAAATTTTTTTATCAAAATGAAAATTGATGTTTGCGCCCTCTGCCGATTAGACAAGGACGACTTTATAAATGTATTACTTCTTTTCTCTCGATTCTATTTTTTTGAAACTATTTCGAATTTTCTAAACTCATTTGTAATGCTAGGAAAGTTTAAAAGCTAATATTATGATTGCAATATATTTGATTATAATATATTTGGTTATAATACAATATGATATAACATATAGTATATTAAGAGGACGCGGTACCCAAAATTTAAGGCTGCAAAAAAAAAACTAATTATACTCGAATGCTGTGAGCTAATTGTGGATATTAAAAAAAACCCAATTCTTTATAATGGTGGAGGTTTATTGAAAAGGATATAGTGGTTTGGCAAAATGGTTTTGGAAATTTTATGTAGAATTTTTAATTTTTTAGCTTGTGAAAGGTTAAACCTAAGGCTTTTAGGAAAATTAATGTAGAGCTCCAACTTTTTTCCTGTGAAAGACTTATTGATTTAAAGAAGTTGAAGTAATTATTGTATTTAAAGAAGTTGAAGTAGTTTATTGTATTTAAAGAAGTTGAAGTAGTTAAAATTTCTCCCATTTCTTGCTGCATATGTTTTCACTTTTTTTTGCATTCTACATGGCTTCCTTGCAAGCAATTGCTAGCTTGGAGAAAAGCTTTCGATTCAGAT
>CM033272.1:2764627-2817127 GCA_019343175.1 Oedothorax gibbosus
AGGTATTAAAACAAGCGCATTTTCCCCCGATGCCGGAAGTCGCTTCCGATGGTGGTATGTTAAGTAACTCAGGTGAGGGCGTGGTTAGTGGTTTGACCAATAGGAGTGTTGAATTGGCGACGAACCCGTTTAGTTTTTCCGAAAGGGATTAGCTACTAGCTAGTTTAAAAGGTTTTGTTGTCATGTTTTGTTACTTTTCGAGACTACTTTTATTCCATCAACTTTAAATATCAAAACTAGTGCAAATGAATGTTTGCAAAATAAAATAAACATTAAACTGCTATACTTAATATCATTCATGCTCTATTGCAGATCGAAAGCATTTAATTTGCTTATGTCTTAATGTATTTGTAGGGCAAGCATTTCATTGCAGTGGAAAAAAAAATTAGATCCAACTTATCTTAATCTATTTTATTTTAAAATCCAATGCAAACGTTATAAGTTTTAAACAAATGTTACTCCGATTTTTTTTTCATCTACTAATTAAATACTGAATAATATTTATAATTATATTATAATACTTATATTATTTTAATTTCGATAAAAAAGTTGTATTATTAAAGCAAATTAACAAAAAGACCATTAATGAAGACTTAGAAAAATAAAATTTTAATTTATAGTATAAAGCACCTTTTTTAATTTGTACTTTCAAATTCAAATAATAAAAAGATAGCAATTATTTATTTTGGATTTTACCAATAGAATGTTAACATGTAATTACTCTTTTCCGATTTCCCCCCCAACTAATTAAATACCGAATAAAAAATATTTAAACTATTAACATATTTCAATTTCGTTACAAAAGTTGTATTTTTATTCAACTTTTTGTTAATTTGCGTTAAAGACATAGATACACAAATTTTAATTTATAGTATAAAGCACATTCACTTTTAATTTGTACTTTCATATTCAAATAAAAAATATGGCAACTATTTATATAGGATGTTCACCAATAAAAATATTAAAAAAAAAAGGTATTAGCAAAAACTAGTTATGGGCATGCTTACTTTTTGGTAATGCAGAAGAAGCTTAAGATTTCAATACATAACATTCATATTGAACATAATCTTCAAAATAAAATACACTTGCTATCTTTATGGACTTTATTTATATGTAACAAAATTTCAAGTAAAATATGAAAAATCAACTGATATGAATAATGAAAAGGACAATTTTGAGCAAGAAAATGGTACAAAGTAATTTAACTTGAGTAATTAGCCTAAAATGAAATACACACACATACAATATTCCATTTCTAATATGAAAACATCTCGTTTTTTAGTTTAATAAATAATAATTTTTAACAAACAATGGCTAAGGATTAATATCGCACGCCGCCTACATGAATAGTCAATGCCACGGTCCCAAGTTGCAAACAAACTTTCAATTCCGACGGCGAGAACGAGTTTCCACCAGCCTATGACCCGGTGGAAAGTTTCCGACGAAAGAAAGTGACAAAACAAGTATATGGTAGCTCCCTGCTTATCCGTGGCGAGATGTGACGTCACAAACAGGTCATAGGGAAGAAACGCCCAGAATTGCCGACGCGTAATCCTTTCCGACCAGTACGTGGTACTGCTCATGGTAGCTCCCTGCTTATCCGTGGCGAGATGTGACGTCACAAACAGGTCATAGGGAAGAAACGCCCAGAATTGCCGACGCGTAATCCTTTCCGACCAGTACGTGGTACTGCTCCCGAGAACAGGAGACCTACCATTTACTGGTCGGAAAGTTACCGCAGCGAGAAGTTTTCACTGGCGATAAGTTCCCATTCCGACCGTCAGTTCCGACAACCGGTTTAGGTATCACCACGAGCGCATTTTTCCCCGATGTCGGAAGTCGCTTCCGATGGTGGTATGTTAAGTAACTCAGGTGAGGGCGTGGTTAGTGGTTAAAGTGGTTTGACCAATAGCAATGTTGAATTGGCGACGAACCCGTTTAGTTTTTACGAAAGGGATTAGCTACTAGCTAGTTTAAAAGGTTTTGTTGTCATGTTTTGTTACTTTTCGAGACTACTTTTATTCCATCAACTTTAAATATCAAAACTAGTGCAAATGAATTTTCGCAAAATAAAATAAACATTAAACTGCCATACTTAATATCATTCATGCTCTATTGCAGATCGAAAGCATTTAATTTGCTTATGTCTTAATGTATTTGTATGACAAGCATTTCATTGCAGTGAAATAAAATTAGATCCAACTTATCTTAATCTATTTTATTTCACAATCCAATGCAAACGTTATAAGTTTTAAACAAATGTTACTGTATTCCGATTTTTTTTTCATCTACTAATTAAATACTGAATAATATTTATAATTATATTATAATACTTATATTATTTTAATTTCGATATAAAAGTTGTATTATTAAAGCAAATTAACAAAAACACCATTAAATGAAGACTTAGCAAAATAAAATTTTAATTTATAGTATAAAGCATAGTCATTTTTAATTTGTACTTTCGAATTCAAATAATAAAAAGATGGCAATTATTTATTTTGGATGTTTACCAATACAATGTTAACATGTAATTACTCTTTTCCGATTTTTCCCCCAACTAATTAAATACCGAATAAAAAATATTTAAACTATTAACATATTTTAATTCCGATACAAAAGTTGTATTTTTATTCAATTTTTTGTTAATTTGCGTTAAAGACATAGCCAAATTTTAATTTATAGTATAAAGCACATTCACTTTTAATGTGTACTTTCATATTCAAATAAAAAAACATGGTAACTATTTATATAGGATGTTCACCAATAAAATATATTTTAAAAAAAGGTATTAGCAAAACTAGTTATGGGCATGCTTACTTTTTGGTAATGCAGAAGAAGCTTAAGATTTCAATACATTAATACATAACATTAATATTGAACATAATCTTCAAAATAAAATACATACAATTGCTATCTTTATGGACTTTATTTATATGTAACAAAATTTCAAGTAAAATATGAAAAATCAACTGATATTGAATAATGAAAAGGACAATTTTGAGCAAGAAAATGGTACAAAGTAATTTAACTTGAGTAATTAGCCTAAAATGAAATACACACATACATATATTCCATTTCTAATATGAAAACATCTCGTTTTAGCTTCCACACTACGTTTATAACGTAAAAAGTGGAAGGTATTATAATCGTTCAGTCCGTCCGTCTGTCTGTCACCCACTTTCACAGAAAGAACCACAAGTCCCACAGACAAGTGCGATATGTCATTTTGAAGCAAAAAATCAGATTAGGCTACATTCCAATTTTCATTAAAAAATTTAAATTAAAAGTTTATTTAAAATTTAAATAACTAAATTTTTTTATCTACATTGAAATAACATGCAAATTCCATTTTTATTCATATTTTCACTGTTGCCATCCACAAGTCCCACAGACAAGTGGGATACGTCATTTTGAAGCAAAAAATATGATTAGGCTACATTCCAAATTTCATTAAAAAATTAAAATTAGAAGTTTATTTAAAATTTAAATAACTAAAAATTTAATCTACATTGAAATAACATGCAAATTCCATTTTTATTCAATATTTTCACTGTTGCCATTTCATTAAACGTACGAGAAACTCTATTTAAAATAAAAATAACTTTTGAAAGAATATTTATTTATGCGATATAATTCAGTTTGGATTGTTGTAATATCACAATAGAGTTCTTTTGATGGTTTATTATATATGTATGAAGAAAGATGCATAGAGAATTCTAACTTGGCATAAAAAATATGCAAAGTTTCGCTTTTATTTTTAAAGCATCAATTGAACTAATTATATATTTTTCGAACTGTAAATTAAATTAACAAACGATAAATAACTGAATTTTCGAAAGAAATGTAAATGGGAAATTGTGGCGACACAAAGATACTTATTAAAAAAGATTATCTTATTATGTTTCGAACTTCAAACAAATTAAGCAAACGATAAAGTCTAATTATTAAATCTGAGAAAGAAGATTAATGAAAATAATTAATTTTATCGTTTAAATGTTTAAAATTACAACTAGCTAAAGGCTCTGTTTGGCGAATTTCTTTCTGAGGTGTATAAATCGTTTGTTTCCTGTTGAGCACAAATGTTGTGTGTAAGCGGTTTAAGTGACAGATTCTGTAACAAACCTACTTGTTTAGTTTAATAAATACTAATTTTTAACAAACAATGGCTAAGGATTAATATTGCACGCCGCCTACATGAATAGCTCAATGCCCAGTGTCCCCAACTTGCAAACAAACTTTCAATTCCGACGGCGAGAACGAGTTTCCACCAGCCTATGACCCTGTGGAAAGTTTCCGACGAAAGAAAGTGACAAAAACAAGTATATGGTAGCTCCCTGCTTATCCGTGGCGAGATGTGACGTCACAAACAGGTCATAGGGAAGAAACGCCCAGAATTGCCGACGCGTAATCCTTTCCGACCAGTACGTGGTACTGCTCCAGAACTTTTTTTCGACTGATGGAGTAACACGGACTTAGAGATGCTTATGTCCGAAAACGGACTGATAAATAAGAAACGAACCCTGTTGGATGTTAAACGTTAAATGAATGCTGTAAAAATTTATAAGCTGAATTAAACGATTTTAAAATGTGTTTTTAAATAAATAGAGGAACCTCGAAACTTCTATGCTGTTTCTTGTAATTCATTACAAGATGTAAAAATTGGTGGCTCTGCGGTTGGATTTTCGACAATATCAGTTCGTCGGTGCGGGTGAGTGCCTCTATGAATTTTGTCGTTCTCCAGTGTCGAAAAAATAGTGGTAATTGAAATGCCAATACAAAACTCTGTTTATGAAATTAGTTTCGGTTTTAATAAAAAAAACCCGTTTAACTCGTAAAAAAAAACTTAATAAGGTGCAATTAATCCCTTGGAAATTGAGTTTTGAGTTGTTTTTGATATGATAAACAGAAAGTTTTGTATTAATTACTCTAAAACAATTATGTATGATACTGTCCTGCACAAAAGTTTAGACACAACACAAATATGATGTTTTACAAATTAGTATTTAAAGAGAAGAATTATTATTTATTACACTTAAACATACGCACATCTATATTCAAAAATATAAATTAAGAAAATGAAAAAAGAAATATATGGCAAAGTAGCCGTAAAGATAGAAAAAATGACAAAAATCCGTTGCACATAAGTTTAGGCACAAATAATTTTTTTTAAATTTTTGGAAACACATGAAAAGTTTTAATAGTTGATAAAGCTTCCTCGTTTTTTATCAATTCCAAAAAACGTTTTTTCATTGAAAGCACAAAGCTTTTTCAGGGTTGCAGGCTTGATATCGTACCACGCTGTTTCAATAGCTTCTTTAAGTTTAGAAACTTTGGTATACTGCTTTCCATTGGCATATACAACTTTTGTAAGAATTCCCCATACAATTTCTATAGAATAATAGTTGGGGCCATATGTAAGCCAATCGAGAACCGTGATTTTTTTTGGCTCGAAACCAATCTTTCGTTGAGCTGGATGTGTTGATAGAGGCGTTGTCTTGTTGAAATTTCCAGTTAGGCCCACATAAAAACTCCCCCAACATTTACAAATTACTCTCGAGGGTTTCCTGGTATTTTTCAGAGTTTTGCTTCCCCTTTGTAAACGCTGAAGAAGTCTGGTCGTTTACAGAAAATCCTCCCCAAACCATCACTGACCCACCGCCTTGACTTCGGCTAAACTAAGTCACAGGACCTTTACGAAGATCATGCCAGTAGTAAGAAAACCTGTTGGAGCCATCCAGGTTCCATTTTTTTTTCCATCACTAAAGATTTTTTTGATGATTACTTCTAGCCATTTATCCCTATATGACGTGTGCTTCTGTGCCCATTTAGTCTTGCGTCTTTGTGATGAGACTGCAACCGCGGCTTACGTTTAAGTTTAGATTTTGTTTTAAATCCACATGCCACAATTCTTCTACGTATAGTTTCTCGGGAAACCTTGCTGGCAGTTTCAGTTTTAATCTGGTTTGCAGAGCAATGTCTGTTTGAAGCAAGTTTCCTAATTTGCCTTTCATCTCGTTTGCTGGTCGCCCTGGTTCTTCCAGACCTTGCTTTTGCCTGTTATACATCACCACGTGCCTAAAACTATATAAATACATCTTTTGTATCGGTTCAGTTCAAGTGAAATATCAGAAACTGATTTACCTCGGCTTTTTAATTTCCAAATTCTTATAATCTCGGCAAATGAAAATTGCTTTGACTTAGGCATCATTATAAGCAGTAAAAAATATTCCAATCCCTTTATAGCAGCTTTGAGACACTCCCCTTTGATAACACAGTCACTTCCGCTCAATATTTTGCATAAACATTACATTTGTGTCTATACTTTTGAGGCATGGCAATTTTGAAAAATTTCGACTTGTTGATGTTAGACAATTTTATTTAATTTTTTCTGAATTTCTTTTTGTTACCCTTTTTTCTTACGAGTTTAACAATATATATTAAAAAGAATTTAGTGGGAATTAATGAATACTATCGATATTTTCATGAATTGCTTCTGTGTCTAAACTTTTGTGCAGGACTGTATCAATATTTCGTAACGTGGTAAAAATTCTATTGGAAGTTCACAAAGGAAATTGTATCCTATGTGGTTTTCCAAGGATATTAAAAAGTCCCTTAAATCAAAGCAAAAGGCTTACAAATATGCTAAGCAAACTGGTAGAGAGGTTGATCAGGAAGCTTACAGAGTTGCCAGGAGAGAGTTTAAGAATCTTAGTAGAAAACACAAATCTGCATTAGAGGAGAATCTAGCTAGGGGTATTAAGTATAACCCTAAGGATTTTTTTGCTTATGCTAGAGGTAATGTAAAACAGGGTAGCTCCATTGGACCATTTAAAGATAGTCAAGGACAGTTAATCCATGACGACATGAAAATGGCTAATCTTTTGAATAACTTTTTTATTAGTGTTTTAGTAAAGATTTTAAAAATGTGCATGTTTCAGGGGAAGTAACTGAAGAACTGGATTGTATTGAGTGTGATTTTTCTAAGGAGGAGATTATTCGTCTATTAAAAACTATGAAACCTAACAAAGCACCTGGCCCTGATGATATGTATCCTAAATTTTAGTTGAATGTGCAGAAGAGTTGGGGGATGCAATTCTGACTATTTTTAGGTCATCATTTATTTCTGGACAGGTGCCAGCAGACTGGAAATTGGCGAATGTTACTCCATTGTACAAGAAAGGGCCTAAATCTGATCCAGGTAATTACAGACCAGTTAGTCTTACATCTGTTTTAGGTAAAGTTTTTGAGACATTGTTGAAAATGCGTATAATGACTATTTTGGAAACTAATAATTTACTTTCAGATAATCAATATGGCTTTAGAAAAGGTAGGTCTTGTACAACTAATCTTTTAAAATTTTATGATACTGTTACAGAAGAGATTGATAAAGGCAATATGGTTGATGTTATTTACATCGATTTCCAAAAGGCTTTTGATAAAGTTCCTCATGAAGCTTTGTTATTTAAGTTGAAAAGATTTGGGTTAGGGACTGCTGTGGTCCGTTGGATTAACGTGACGAGTACAGTAAATTCTGTTGAGCATATTGAGCAGTTACAAAATGATCTTACGAAAATTACCGAATGGGCTTCACGCTGGGGCATGTCGTTCAGTGTTAACAAATGTCAAACCTTGCATTTGGGTAAGAACAATGTTAATCATTCTTATGTTTTACAGGGAGAAAGTATCCAAGATAGTGAGTTCGTTAGAGATTTAGGAGTTTTGGTAAGCAATGATTTCAAAATGAGTAAGCAGTGTGTTGAGGCAAGTAAGAAAGCCAATCGAATGTTGGGATATATTAGAAAAAGTATCACTTCTAAATCTAAGGAGATTATTTTGCCATTGTTATAGGCGATTGGTAAGGTTACATCTGGAATATGCTGTACAGTTTTGGTCTCCCTTCCTCAGAAAAGATATAGAGTTGCTTGAAAATGTTCAGCATAGGGCTACAAAAATGATTAAGGGTCTATCTGGTATTGATTATGATAACAGATTAAGATCTTTAAACATGTATTCCCTGGAAAACAGGAGAGCTAGGGGTGATTTAATACAGTTATTCAAGTTCATAAAACAGGGAGACATGGAGGGCTTAGATTTTACTTTAAATAGCCGGACCAGAGGTCATGATCAGAAATTGAATAAATCGAGCTTTAGAAGGGAGGTAAGAAAACATTATTTTTACAATAGAGTTGTCAATGAGTGGAATGCTTTACCAGATTATGTTGTGCATTCGAAGAGAGTAGAAGATTTTAAGAAGAAACTTGACGGACATTGGAAACTGGTAATGTATTAGATTTATTTTCGGACCAACCTTGCTCGGCCTCTGGCCTGTTGTTGGTCGACAATTTTTGTATTTGTATTTGTATTTGGAAGACGCCATTTTTGGTAACAAAAAAAAATTCTGGATACAATTGTGTATGCTAAAATACTTTATTTGCTTGGAAAATATTTTTTTAATTGTTAAATATTAAGCATTAAGTCTAGCTAATTGTTGAAATTTAGTTACTTTGAGCGTAATAGATATTTTTGTTGCGAAGTATGTATTTTGATAACGAAAAGGAAAAAAATATTTAAGAATCTTGTGTATTCAAAGTCGTTTTGAATGAGAGCACTGTAAAATTCTTGGAAAAATATTTTTGTATACATTTGAAAGGTATAAAATAATTATACTGTTAAAAAAAAACTTGTGTTCATCATGTTTTGTTAACGAATAAAAATATTTAAGAATTTAAAGTATATTCAAGCTGTTTTTGCATGATAGTACTGTTAAAGTTCTTGGAAAGATATTTTTATATACATTTGAAAGGTATATATATTTCAATCATACTGTTGAAAAATTATTGTATTTATCAAGTTTTGATAGCGTATAAAAATACTTCAGAATTTTAGTGTATTCAAGAATAATTTTTTCTGAATGACAACACTATTAAAATTCGTGGGAAAAAATACCTGTGTTCATTAAAATATTTGTGCTTATTAAAATATTTTTGAGTATAAACTAATTATACTGTTTAAAAAATTATTGAGTTAATCAAGTTTTGGTTTTAAAAAAATATGTTCGCTGGACAAAAATGGCGGACAGTAAAGCTTCCCGTTTGACTAAAAAAAATATCGAAGCTACAAATGCTTTTTTTATTAAGTTGTTGACAGGTGTTCGTATTTCGAATTTATTATTTCCTGTGGTTAAAATAAAGATGGTATTTATTTTGATGCTGTTTTTCTTAAAGACAGCATCAAAATATACCTAAGCAAGAAATTTAAAGCAAGAAATTTAAGAAAAAAGACATCTGTTGAGTGTGCTTACAAATATTCTATTTTTATTTTATTGGAAAATAATTTCGTGTATTCATTTTATTTCTCTTTTGTTATTGAATATTGAATGCATAAAGAGGGATGTTGTGATTTTTATATTTCTTGCATTAAAAATATAAAATTGAACATATTCTTAGAATAATTTATCGCAAATAATTTATTTATTTTTGCTTTATTCCTGAGTGTGTATTTATGCAATTGAAATATTTTTTCGAATTCATAGCGTAATAAGTTTTATTAAATTGCTTGTAGTAAATAAAATTAAACCTTGTTATTTGTCTTAAAAAAAGATATTGAATAATTTATTAAGGTTTATGTTTAAGAAAATTATACTTTTATTTGTGAATTAAGATATGTTATAAAAAAAGTTAATATTATAAGAAGTCCATTACGAGAGTGTGGAAAAAAAAATTGTATGTATGTGCCCAATTTAATGCTTTTTGCATTTATTTCTATTCATACTTACATTTATTGCTTTTCATGTGTTTATTTTAAATTTAGTTTTTTCGACACTGGGAATTGATAATTTTTGTTTGGCATTTGCCTAGGTTCCTGGAACACTTATATAACTCTTGTATGAACACTAATCATAAACTTTCTCATTCTTCGAAAGTTTCCCCAGGGGAGGAGGAGTCCTGTAACGTACCTGATCCGTGGCCCTCTAGCGGCCACTCTAGAAGTTCCCCCCCGAAAAAGAACGAGAACAGAACTTTTTTTCGACTGATGGAGTAACACGGACTTAGAGATGCTTATGTCCGAAAACGGACTGATAAATAAGAAACGAACCCTGTTGGATGTTAAACGTTAAATGAATGCTGTAAAAATTTATAAGCTGAATTAAACGATTTTAAAATGTGTTTTTAAATAAATAGAGGAACCTCGAAACTTCTATGCTGTTTCTTGTAATTCATTACACCGTCGACACAAGGCTTTTGAATACCCTTGTCTGACTTCTACTCCGAGATAGCGCCACCTCAAGTAAAGGGTATATCACACGAGCAACTTTTCCCCAACCCAACTCCCAACGCAACCTCTGTTCCGACCATGATTGGCGGAAATTGCCACGTGCTATGACGTAGGCGTTGGAAATTTTTTCTCCAACTCTGTCGATCTCTCGCGACGGAGTTGGCCAACTTGGCCCCAACAACCAATCAGGTGAATCGGTGACTGTCGCTAGACTGACGTCAGGGTTCTGTTTTGGTTGAGGCCAAATCTTCAGGTCATATTGCGCCAAATTGCCAAGCTGTTGTTTATTTATTTTACAAGCACGATATCTTTATTTTAAATCTGAAGTATAATAAGCCATTTGACACAAAGAGGAAATAGAACTCTTTGATTTGACATTTCTTCTTATTTTTTCGATAATTTTTTTTTGAAAAGTTGTGTTTTTTTTTAACGAAAATTGTTACTTAGAGCCAATTCCACACAAGATTTATTTATATATCTTAGAAAAAAATCATTTAGCACAGCTTTTAGTTCAACTTTAAGTGTAACAAATAAGCTATTTTTATGGATTTTCTTTCGTTAATTCAATAATTTTATAGATAATTTGCTATAATATGTAAAGTAGATGGGTAAAATTTCCCCTTTTGTTCTAAATGTGAAAGCTAAACTGTATATCAGCTTTAATTTCAAATTTGTAAAAAAAATATTTGCAATTTTAAGCAAAATCCCAACAATATATAGCCTTCAAGATATCTGTGAACGCAAGTGTGTTAATTTAACAATCTAGTTGGGAAAATTAAATTTTCAACTTATATCTCTCAGTGTTTATTTGTTTTATTACAGAATATAAGGATTTTACTAGTATGCAATCATCAATGAATTCAGATATATATTAATGACAATTTCAGTTTGACTTGTAAAATTCTTTTCAAAAGTGAGCAATCTTTATCAAATTGTAACATTGTTTTTTATATACTCTTCACAACTTTTTTTTTAATGTAACCACTGAAGGATTATATGTAAAAGAAAAGAAATAGCCTCCACAACCAAACCCCAAGACTACAAATATTTTTTTGTAACATATACATCAAGTGATCATTTCCATCACTAAACAAAACTGTGAAAGAAAAAAATAATACTTATAAGAGAAATCCTACGCATGCGATAAAATAAAACTCAAATCAATCCAAAGGTCCGATTTTTTATAAATTGTCGCCTACTTTAGAGATACCGTTTTAGTTATGACAGTCGGAAAAGAGAAATCTTCCCCTACTCTGGCAACCCTTTAACACCTTTTGGGGGGCCGAAATTGAAGGAGGGGGGGAGAAAGTTGCGTTGGAGGTTGGGTTGGGGAAAGACGCTCGTGTGATAAGGCCTTAAAGCACGTCGCTGGAGGGGAGGAGCATTAATCTTCATAAAACCTGCAGCCAAGGTATTGCGCTATGACCACCCACACGACTTTCGGGCAGACAGATTTAACATATAATCAGTCAAATCATATTTATGACCTTTGTTATTTGAATGAAATAATGAAGTTGGGATTTGGCTTATAATCCTATGTAAGATACGGTGAGAAAATTGACCAAGCCTTTTGCAATTTTTCTTCTAGCTGGTCTACAATGACGTGACTTTCATAAAAAGTGTCATTGGACCACTTGATTCTGTGGCTCTAGAAATAAGGTTCAGTAGCGCGCTCGCCTTATTTTCCTTTTACTTTTGCTTTCGTTAAGAGGCTCTGCTAAACGGGTCTACAAGTGAACTTTTGGAAAATTAAGAATTATATAGATGTATTATTAAATGCCACACATTAAATACTATCTTACCCACAACGTTTTTAATTATTTTTTTATTCATTGCATACATGGCTCATTGAATCCTTTCACTCAACCAATGAATTGAGAAATTCCCTTCTTAAGTATTTGAGAGAGCTCTGCGAGATTCCAATTTAAAGACACCTCCAAATAATCTTTCTAGCAGTCTTTGCTGAAAGTAGAGGTCTCAATGAAAGTAAGGTTATTTTTTCTCGACAATTACAATCGAGATTTTTTCGATTTGGATTCAGATTGTAGTTGAATTGGATTTCAAATTTAAGAGTAGGAGCTTTGTCTCTTTAGTGACTTTCTGGTGACCTATTTTGTTTTAGAAAAAGGTATGCCGCATGTGGTAAAAATTTAAATTTTTAATCTAAAATTAAATTTCTTATTAACTGTTTAACTGTTTTACATTTTATTTCTTCAGCAAATTATTTTAATTGACTGCTCCATGTATTAAATTTAGTAGTTAAAATATGAATTTAAAACAAAAACAGTACTTAACAGATTTGATATTTTTTTTCTTGATGTATCACTTAACAAACGTCAGTTTTAAGTGCACACACATTTTTCAAAAATGTTCATGGTAATGCCATTTTGAATCTTCTTTTTCAAAACCCAATTTTAAAATGCGAGTTCAATAGTTAATTAAAAAGCTATTTAGAAGCTAATTTTATTTTTAGAAGAAGCAAAATATATGGAAACGTCAAGCCCAAACCTATTATGTGGGATAATTTTACACGTTAGATGACTGTTATTTCATTAAACTTGTAGCAACACATACTGAAACCACTTTTACGAACTAACTGCCCACAAAAATTGCCGCTGGCACATCTTTAATTGGATAAACAGATTTAAAAATTGAAATTTGGTATTCATAAAAAATTTTAATGAATTTTTCTAAAATTATAGCATGGCCAATCATTTGTAAATATCTCATGCAAGTTGTTCTTTATAAAAAAACTGTTTTGTTATTGATATTGTGAGCAGTGTTTGATAAACATGTCCTGATTTCCAGCCAAAGGGTTGTGAGGAAATGCCGCTGGCACATCTTACATTGGATAAACAGATTTAAAAATTGAAATTTTGTATTCATAAAATTTTTTAATGAATTTTTCTGAAATTATAGCATGGCCATTCATTTGTAAATATCTCATGCAAGTTGTTCTTTATAAAAAAAATGTTTTGTTGCTATTTTGAGCAGTTTTTGATAAACATGTTCTGATTTCCGGCTAAAGGTCGTGAGGAAATTCCGCTGGCATATCTCAATCGGATAAACATATTTAAATTTTGTATTTCTTATTTTATGCATACACTGCCAAAAATATGCCCTTTTAAAGAGCACAATAATTTCAAAACAACTGTGTGAAAAAATAGTTCATTTTTTTTGAGCAAAAGTTCTAAAAAATGAACAGACTTTACTCGAAAATGAGATTTTATTTAGAGCAATTTTAAGATAAATGTACTATTTTGAGGACATTGTGTTTCAATGTATTTCAAATATATATTATACTATTAAGTATTTTAAGCAATGTATTTTTACACTTGTTTCAATAATACGGTAGGGGAGAAAATTATAGGACCAAGATTCATATCGTTATTTCTCAACAAATTTTTTAACAACTTTATATAAAAACTGTCAGTAACAAACACCTCTAGGAAATTTATCTCCAAAAGAGAAATCGAGAATTTATATAAAATTAAATTATATGACAAATGTGCTTAATTTTAGACGTCCTTGCCAAAAAATGAAGAAAAATGAGAAATAGTCAATCCTAGACGACCAAACGTTATTTTCAATATACCCAGAGCCAACAGGGAGATTTTTCACAAAAGTTTTTTTTTTATTTAGCTCCTAAACAATACAATAATCTCCCTGTTGATCTGCAAATTATACCAAATGTCATCGTTTTCAAAAAAAAGCTAAAAAATTATCTGTTTTCAGTTGATAATTTAATTTGATTCAATTTAATTCAATTTTGGGTTCTCTCTTGTTTATTTTTAAATAGCACCGACGACTTTGCCAAATTTCATTATCATATCTACCCTGTATTGTTTTATAATAAAAAAAATGTCTTGAATTTCTTTTCACTCGTATGGGATTCTAAATCCCCAGAGTGTTTATTTTGTACTTGTTGTTTTCTTGATAATAAAAATAATAATAATAAATGCTGTAGTTACCAACCATCATATCACTTTTAATAAAGCTTTTTGTAGGTAAACAACAAAGTAACCAATCGCGTATCTATCTACATTATTTACGCCATAGTTTGAGGCAAATTATTAAAAAATATAAATGGGGTAAATGTGAAACCTTGACTTTAATTGATTATATTTTTACATGATTTTTTTTTGTAATTGAGAAGTTCCTTTTTCCCGTTAAATACCTTGAATGAGTGTTAGTGATGAGAACCGGTAAATATATTCCAAATATTACTTATTTATATCCCAATTCAAAAGGTTCAATTCAAAGGTTTAATTTCAAAAGGAACATAGTTGCACTCAAAAAAAAGTTTAGTAATCTGTACTAAATTTTGGTAAAATCAACCAAATTTAAGGTGAAATAGGTAATAAATAAAGATTTGGTAAATGCTACCATAAAGATTTAGTAAAAGGCATTTGGTAAATTCTACCAAATATTTAGTAGCGGGCACAGATGACTATTTGGTAAACGTAACAAAAGTATTTTGTAATTTTTACCAAAAATTTTGTTTATGAAATAAGACCCTGTTGTCTTTACTAAAGATTTGGTAATTTATACTCATCGATTTGGTAGGTGTAACTAAGGTATTTTGTAAATTTTACCAATCATTTTGTTTATGAAATAAGACCCTGTTGTGTTTACTAACAATTTGGTAATTTATACTCATTTATTTAGTAGATGAAACTAAAGTATTTTGTGAATTTTATCACAAATTGTTATATTTACTAAAAATGTAGCTGTTGTGTTTAATAAAATTTGTTAATTTATATTCATTAATTTAGAACAAATATTACCACATATTAGGCAAACATAGCAAATAAATTATAATTGTTTTACATCACATTTTGCCATAAAATTATCTACTGAACTAAAATTTGTTTGTAAACTTTGCACAAAATTTGGTACAATTCAACATGAAAAAGTATGTTGCATTACTATTTCAGCATTTTGTAAGTATGCTATGAAAGTAGAAAGTTTGTACTTTTATTTTATAAAAATAAACAATAACTGACACTATTTACAAAACAATTTATTAAATCAATGCAGGTATCTGACAAAAAAAAAATAAGTATATAATATAATCTGTATGAATTCACACGTATATATCGAAAGATCTATCTGAAAATAAACGCTCACACATTTGCAGCTGATATTTTATGGCAAGTGTTTGTTATTTTTTACAACAGTTGGAATTAGCATATACTTTAGATGCTCCATGCTTTGATTCATACAGCATACTCCATAAATATACTAGTGGACCAAACTTTTTAATAATTCAGGGATAATGTATCATGTAGTGATGTTTAGGTTTAAGATGGGTTTTAAATAGATACACGTATAGTTCTTGATGCTCAACAATAAGAATTTCTCATCGTTTTACCATTTACATGCAATTATATGAAAATGGTTTTAGTCATCAAACACACATTTCTTTTTAATGCCAGTCTGAAAGTAATCAGATGAATCAAAATGGTCATTATATAATTATCTACAGTTTGTAAATCACTGGAATCTTATCACTACTAAAGGTTGTTCTCTATGTGGAGTGTAAAATCTACATTAGAAATTTGCCCGATTCAGCCACATTTAATACACCTGGAATTTGAAACAATATTTCAAGATTTTAAAAGAAATAAATTTACCATTGCATAGCACAAGTTTCAAGTATGCCATGTTTTAAATCATTTCTGCTTCCAATTGCATATGAAACAGGTGTCACAAAGAATCCCGAAACATTAAAAAACTAATCGTTTATATTCAGTCGTAGCTTTGGGGTGGAGGTTGGACTCGACGGACATCGTGCAGTGGTGGGTCTTGAGTGGCAACGAGTGGTGGAGTGACCTGAAGAACACCGAGTAAGTAAGAGGCTTGGCGGGCATCATTCGGAAGTGGGACTCGACGGACATCATGCAGTTGTGTGGCTTGAGTGGCAACGAGTGGTGGAGGGACTTGAAGAGCTCCTGGCGTTGAAGAAACTAGGCGGGCCTCATTCAGAGGCTAGACTCGACGGACATCGTGCAGTGATGGGGCTTGAGTGGCAACGAGTGGTGGAGAGACTTGAAGAGCGCCTGGCGTGGTAGAGACCTGGCGGGCATCATTCAGAGGTTGATCTCGACGGACATCGTGCAGTAGTGGGGCTTGAGTGGCAACGAGTGGTTGAGTGACCTGAAGAGTACCGAGATAGTAAGAGGCTTGGCGGGCATCATTCGGAGGTGGGACTCGACGGACATCGTGCAGTGATGGGGCTTGAGTGGCAACGAGTGGTGGAGGGACTTGAAGAGCACCTGTCACCTTGTCTCAGCTTTCTAAAACACATTTTTTAAATATATTTAAAATAATTATACAATCTAGTATAAGAATATAAAATTTTTCTATAATCTAAGTTCAGTACACTTCGAAAATACAAATTACCTTCGAAAGGGAGAAGAGTGCATTGTTTTGCACTTTCAAGGCCAAAATATTTTTTTTCAACTGCTTTCCTTTATAGACATATAGCTTTATCTCCTCAATTAAAAATTTTACTTTTAAAGATATTGGGGGTGCCCATATTGAGAGCGCTGTCCATATAGGGTACAAGTACTTAACTTAGAGAACACAAATAGATACTAAAAAACAAGAATATATCTAACATACATCAAAGCATTTCTCCAGAAAAAGAAAATTCTACTCTAAGTGATATTAGAAAACGGGGCCAAATCCTAGTCACTGGTCCAGCAACTTTTCGATCTTGGCGACATTTCGAAAACCACATTTTCCAAACACTGTCTTTGCTTGCGACTTTTTTTTATAACCCTTAAGCTGGTCTCGATCAGCATGCTTGCAACCTTAGTTTCAAATAACCTCTTTTGATTGACGTACATAGTTGCCAGAAAAAAATATTTATCGCTCTTTATTTTAAGACAATTACCAAATTTTTTTATTTGTCTCTGGGCCAGCGACTAGGATTTCACCGAAAATGCATAAAATTGCCGGACATGCTCCTTTAGGTTAAACAAAACGGTTTATAGTCTGGCTGCCACAACTTGGCATCCCAAATAATTTGATTGTGGAAGATTCCACTTTGAATTAAGGTTTTAAGGCGAAGGAGGCAGGGTTGCCAGCTCAAGGCGTTTGGCGAAAAGAGGGGATTGTTGGTAGAGTTCGATTGTAAATAATGTATCACACTAGAACTGCACATGAGTTATCGGCAACAGACTGTTGTTGATTGCTGGTAGTGGTTAGCAATTATACGTGTATTTCTTTGTTATCTTAACTTGATCATTAATCGACATAAGAGTGAACCCAATGCAAGTTCGATCTACCCTTCAATTGATAATCTGTTTCTAAACCTTAAAGAAAGATGCGCCCATAAAAGCAATGAATCGCCAAACATAGTAACTCTTGCCCAAAACCTTCTTTACCTTTTTTCTAAGTGGACTGTTCCACAATCCAAATATTTGGGATGCCAATTTGTGGCAGCCAGACTATACTCATTTTACTCCACAAATTACTTATTCGATCCCACATCATAGCTAAATGACAACAAATATCAATGAAATTGTTGATATTATATCATAAGAAACTCATTACCATATCCCGCACAATTTTTTTAAAACAAGCTTCTTTGTCAACTCCTGTATATAAAAAAATGAATGAGTGTTTTTAAATGTAAAAAATATATTTTACATGCAACGAGATACCGATTAGGGTTAATCCTAGTAGCTGGTCCATGACTTTTCGAGCTTGGCGAGGCGACATCTCTTGGCTAGCGAGTAAGATTTTACCGTATTGGTATATAACTTTTTGAAACGAATTTCACAAACACCACACACATTACGTTTTATAACAACAACTCAAAGAGGTTAATTCAAACTGTAAATAGTATACTTCCAACAACACGTAGCAGTTTTCAAATAACAAACATTAAGAAAAATAAAATTTAAACTTTTATCGAACAAATATATATTCCGGACAAAATTTCTACAATTTTCAGAAATACGGGACATTTCGCATTGTTACAGACTCAGAAAGATAGTGCAATTTAATGTTTGTGAATCAGCCACAAGACCCTAAAAGTGTAACACTGTACTGCCGAATGCAGTACGTCTTGTCAGACAATGTATACAGGGCAGAATTAAAAGATATAATAAAAAATATATAAATATTACAATTAAAAATATATTTACCTTTAAACTTCTGAATGAGAACACACACAACACGACGTGTTCCGCCATTTCTTTTCTCCTTCTGTGTGACGTAGAGTGACGTAGTAGAAGGTTAGTAAACAGTTCGTCTTCTTCTTTACCAAACGTTTTGTTAATGGAACTAAAAATCCTTTACCAAATAATTTGGTAGGCGTTACAAAATAATTTGGTAAAGGTTAATATTTTTTTGGAACAGTGAATCAAACGCTGTAAACGTATTCACTAAATATATTTGGTTTTATGTAGTAAAATTATTTGGTATAGGCTACTAAAGTTTGGTAACCGATACAAAATATCAGTTACCAAACAAATTTGGTAGAAGTTGAGGAGTCATTTTTTTCAGTGTGAGAAAAAGAACAAAATGTTAACTTAATACTATTTTCATGGGCGAAATCCACTGTGTAATTTTTTTCAGACTTTTAAGGAGTAAATAGAAAATATTAATTATATAAACTAATTTTATAAAAATGTTAATTTTTTTTATACGTACATCAATTTTCTAGAGGTGTTTTTACTGACAGTAAAAAATTTTTGAAGGTGTTTAAAAAATTTGTTGAGAAACACTGATACAAATCTTGGCCCTATAATTTTTTCTGTCCCTACTATAGTAATAATATATTGTTCAAGTTCTCCATTTTCTGTTTTATACTAATTGCTAAATAAATATATTTATTTTGTAAAGTTGTTTCTTTACTTCACGTTATGTATACACACTGTTTTACAAAACTCTTTTTGAAATTCAATAATTGCAATTTATTTAAAGTGTAATAATTTATTAATAAGAGGAAATTATGATGTGCGTGAATTTACGTAGAATATTGTCATTTATGAAAATTATTAATTATGAATTTATTTCTCAACAAAGCCATTTTGAAAGTCAGCTTTTATTTTAAAAGTTGATGTTTATACTGTCTCAGTATCTATTGATGTACATTTTTGTCGTTCATTATTGTTTTGTGATGCCTTTAATTCAATTAATGGGAAACCAGCTATGATCCGTTTCCAGTACAGAATGTAGCTGTGTGTTTTACAGGAGGGAAACTACGCAGCGGGTCATGAACTTTTTTTATACTAAGAGAAGCCATAATTTTTGCAGGGGAGAACCTGATTGTTCAACGTGTGAGTTGGAACCCTCGTAAGCGCAAAAGGAATTAAGACGAAAGAAAAAATATTTAAAAACCAAAGAAAATTTATTACGATAAAAACAACTAGAATTAAATTAACGCACAAAAAATAAAGACGCTGCAGAAATAATGTGCCGTAAGGGCCAAAGAGTAACGGCTATGTGTAGCCAGACAGTGAACAGCGTGCCTTATGCATGAAGACACCAGTTTATATACAAACGATCAACTCGAAAATTTGCATAGGTAGTAATGTTTGCGGTGTTGCGGTGAACGGCACGGTTGGTGGCTCTAGTCAGAACGAGCTCTACAATTGGTTCGAGAACCGAAGATAGGTCTAGTTGAAAAGAATCGGACATGGAGTGCATCAACCACGGATGCTACGGTTGTAATTATCTTATTACTGAAAATATCCGCACATTTTACAGTAGGGATCCTAATGCAACGATTATGAAAGGTTTTTTATATTGAAAATATCCTTATTTTTCACGGGAGGGAACCTGATGGAACGGTTATAAATCGTTTTTTTACTGAAAATATCCGTACTTTTCACGTAAAAAAACCTGATGCTACGGTTATGAACCGTTTTTTATACTGAAAATATCCGTACTTTTCACGTGAGAAAACCTGATGCTACTGTTATGAACCTTTTTTTTTACTGAAAATATCTATACTTTTCACAGGCGAGAAGTTGATGTAACGGTTATGAACAGTATTTTATACTGAAAATATCTGTTATTTTACGGAGAGAAAACTTTTTTTTACAAAATGTTTATAGAAACTTTTAATTAATACGGATTTTTTCCGTATTAATGGGATGATGGGTTTGACGTTTTTTTTTCTAGTGTGTATAAATCTTGTGTGTAGAAGAGGTTGTAGCTGACAATGTTACAAACTGACTTGTTTAAGATAAAAAAAAATTCAGTAAGTAGTTTACAAAAAGGAAAGTAGAAAGTTTTAGTTATTTTAGAACTTTTTGTGCTGCTTTCAATTACCCAATGTGAACAACAAGATAATGAAAGTATTGCGTCGGAGAAGATTTGTTGTAAAACTAATATATTAGCTCTTGACAAATCGATGCAGTCTTTTATTTATTTCCTTTGCTACGTTTTTGTTAACCGCCGCAAATCTGTTATTTATATTGGTTCATGAAAGTATCTTAGCAACAATAATTCCTAGTTTTAAGTCATTCAATTTATTCATTAAAACATTTTATTATCTCAATTTCATTTTACTGCGAAGTTATTATCTTATTCATATTTCTAATCTATTCAATCAATGATCACAATATGAAAAGCGAATTTCGATTATAAATATAAGCATTTGCAACAACTGAAGTACTTCTAAAAAAGATGAAAAAGGCAAGGCTGGATGCAAAAGGGGTGTTGCACCAGAAATCCTATATTAAATCTAGTAATATCGTTGAGTGGTTAAGCTTCTTTTTCGTCAATTTATTCAGATTTGGAATTTATTTCATTAGCTAAATAACTCAAAGTAAATAAATTTAGAAAGGGATTTAGTTTTATGGATTTTTTTAATAAAAAATTCTGAAGCCAACTTGTACGTTATTAAGTTTTCTGTTTCATGAGTTCGTGGTTGTAAATATTCGTTCCTAAGTTACCACTTTGTTGCAAATAAAAAAATCAACTTAATTTTGGTTGACAACGTAATTTTTGAATAATATAAGGTCTTTAATAAAACCTGAATATAACATTAAAAACAATAAGTGAAGATTAAATACAAACATCATATAATACTAGGGGGCACGCCCCCTACTCGCTGTCGCTTGCTAACCCCCGGGAATTGCTTGCGCAGTTCCCTTTGGATCGCTTCGCTCGCTCACCGTTCATTGAAATATTTTAGTCTTGCCTTAAGGGTTAACCTTGAGGAACATGTCCGGCAATTTTTTCGCCAAATATGGTAACCCCGCCAAATTGGTATTATTGCAGCTATTGGCTACGAAAATCGCAACGGATCGTATTTTAAGCGAATAATTATCAAATAGTTCAGTTTTTTTCTATGTATTATGTTTGCATTAGATAATTTATTTTGCTACTTTCTTTTATAAGTTGATCCCGTCCATTTCTTTCATCATTAAGAATTCTTAAATAGTATTAATTCCATTTTCTTAATATAATAATAAAGAATTCTTAAATAGTATAATAATAATTAAATATAATTAAATATAAGTACTATAATCATTAAATATTAAAAGAACTCATTTCTAAAATTATTTTTTGTGCACATTGTTTTGAACTTGCAGAAAACTGTTGAGTTCTGATTTTCTTATTTTAAAATATCGCTATGATCTACGATCGCAAATGCCACGATAATTTTTAATAAGGAAATCATTCATATTTTCCCAGCTGACATTTTCAGTTTTTTTAGCAGCATATTAAGTAAGTATTTGTTGTCATTTCACAGACTTGGCAAACTCTCGGTTTGTTGTCATTTTGACTTGGCGACATTTTTCGACTGGCGCCAAATCCGGCCATGGTCCTTTAGGCTAATCGCCTTTAGTATATTTTTAAAATAAAATAATTATAAATTGATGCTTATAAATTAATGGTTATTATTTCGAAAATATTTCGCTGCTCGACTAAGATCCATTTGTAAATAAATTGGAAACTGTGGTAGCCATCAACGCTCAGAAGCTATATTAAAAAACAATTTGAATTTTCCTTTTTTATTAACAATAGTGTTTGGTAGTTCAGTCGATCGAAATTATAATTTAAATTTTCAAACATTAAACGTCCCTAATATTATGCATGTTAAAATTTAAACTTACTGATTCTATCCTAAAGTTGTTGGGTTTTTTAAAACTAATAACGAATCTTATATAACACTTAGAGTAAATCAACATATCTTTACCTTAGGTGAAAGTGTAAACAAACTCGATTGTTACCATTTCAGAGTTAGAAATATAAGGAAATTTGGGAGCCGTGTATAAGAGAAATATATCAATAGATGTTTTTCTGCCGTATCGAACTATGTTTTGTGCATAATATTTATAGTTATTTTTCCCTTTTTCAAGCCATTCCTGAATAAACACTTTTTTATTGTTTTCAGTCGGCCATTTTGAAATTAGTAGTATTTTTGTTCGTTTCGATTGTTGCCATTCCAGAGATAGAAATATAAGGAAATTTGGGCGCCGTATAAGAGTATTATATATATAGATTATGCATTTTCATGGATACGGATATTTGTGGAACGTTCTTTCCCAGTTTGGGATAGATATAAAAGGATCTCAAAGTCATTCGAAGCTCTTGACATTTCTTCGAATGCTGTTCAAGTTGCCTTTCCTTTTATGTGTGGCATCGACAATGTCTATTTCTTGGCTTCTTATTAGAGTAACTTATTTATACTCCTAAGTATTATTCATCATTAAAATATGTCGTCAATAGTCCTCGCCCCTTTAATAATATTGCCTCATTAGGGGTTGCGTTGGGTGCCTACTCAGGTGTCGGCTTGTCACTTGACTGTGGTTCTAAAATACGACGCCCGTCGCCAATAGCTCTCGTGTAGCTCTAGTGCGACGACAATTCAAACTAAACTAAACTTCATTAGGTAAAAAAATTCCACCTTTCTATTTTAAAATCTCTTAGTAATCAAAGAATTCAAATCTACTGTTTATTGTTTCGTTATTTGCTAACAAAATAACACAAATGCTGTTCTTCACTGATCTTTTCAATACTGATATTTTTTTTAACTAAAATTTACCATAATTAATACAAACAAATTTCCGATTTTTTTGTGATCGTTTTTCGGGGCAACCCAGTTCTCAGTTTAAAACCTTAAACTTGACGGGACTTATTTTTTTGCATTGTGGGATTTTGCCAATAAAAAACCATGGATATGCCAATGGAATTTTTTTTGACACTTCCATGTTCCAGGGAAATTACTGGCTTTACGTGGATTTTTTTTTTTTTTTTTTTGAAAAATCATTGATATACTCTAAGGTCCCTGCTGGAAAAAATGTTTGCTGAAAACACATTTGTTGCCAAAAAAATTTCCAAGAGCGCTAATGTTCCTAATAATTCCACTTGTGAGTAACAACAGCTCGAAGTTTTAGAGTTCGCGTACTCTACTGTCCGCTACCTAAGACTTTAGAGAAGGAATAGAAGAAGAGAAAAAGTAACCCTGTTATGAGTGGGACAAAATTTCTTGATGTTAGCTTTGTGATAGAATTTCTGCTGCATGCTTTAAAAAAAGATATTTTTTCTATACTACTTTTATTGCTAAGTATATCACGATAATATAATTGTATGCAAAATTAGAGCTAACCTAAAATGAAATTTTAATTTTTTTTCTATCCTTTGTTTTTTAAAGAAGTCAACTCTGTTTCCAGCGGTGCCAAGAATGATTTTCAGCCTACATTTTCTTTTTTTTATTTCCAAATTAATTTTTAAATAATGCAAAAAAAGAGGTATTGACATTCTGACGATGTCAGGCTGTGCATTTGTTTACTAATAAGATAAAGTCATAGGTATTGAAAGTAGCTAAAAAGTTTGCTAAAACTTTTTGCTACTTTTAATTACCTAATGTGAAATATAAGGTAATGAAAGTATTGCATTGGGGAAGATTTGTTATAAAACTAATTTATTAGCTCTTGAGAAATCAATGCAGTCATCTATTTACTTCTTTGTTACGTTTTTGTTTGCCTATAAGCACAAAGCTTTTATTTTAATTGGTTTATGACAGTATCTTAAGCAACATTAATTTGTAGTTGTAAGTCATGTTATATTAATATTAAAGCTTTTTATTCATTTTAACATTCTCAGTTTCATTTTACTGGGAGGTTATTATGTTATTATATTTCTAATCGATTCAATCAATGGTCATAACATGAACACCGAATTTCTATTATAAATATAAGCATCTGCAACAACTGAGATTGTTCTAAAAAGATGAAAAAGACAAGGCTGGATGGAAAAGGGGTGTTTCACCAGAATGCCTATATTAAAACTAGCAATGTCGTAGAGTGGTTAAGCTACTTTGTGGCCAATTCATTCAAATTATGAATTTATTTTCATTAGCTAAATGACTCAAAGTAAATAAATTTAGAAAGGGAGTTATTTTTATGGATTAATTTGATTACAGAATTTTGAAGCCAACTTGAACGTTATTAAGTTTTCTGTTTCATGAACACGTGGATGTAAATATTCGTCCCTGAGTTGCGTCTTTGTTGTAAAAAAATTAACTTGCTTTTGATTGACAAGTTATTTTTGAATTATAAGGTCTTTAATAAAATCTAAATATATCATTAAAAATAATAAGTGGTGGCTAAACACTAAAAATAGCATTATGCATTTTCGTGGATACGGATATTTGTGGAAAGTTCTTTCCCAGTTTGGGATAGATATAAAAGGATCTCAAAGTAATTCGAAGCGCTTGACAATTCTTCGAATGATATTTAAGTTGCCTTTCATTTTCTATATGGCATCGACCGTGTCTAATTTTTGGTTCTTATTAGAGTAACTTACTTACTATCCTAGACATTAGAAATCTTCTTCCAAGCTTATTAACAAGCATTTTATCCTCATACTGTGGTATTCAATGTTTCAGCGAAGATCAGCTATCCAAACTTCCTAACAAAAGCAACACAGTTCTCCAAAAAACACCAAATATATTTTGTACGACACTCCATCCCTTAATGTTATCATAGCTATGTACTTCACAATTAATATAATTTTTGCCCTGGTTCTGGTTTACATCCAAAACTGGTTTAGGCTCCAGGAAAATGATGTATATACTTTAGGGTTCCACATCGGGTACGACATTTTTAGCCTTATAGTCAGGTTTTTATTCAATTAGCATTCATTTTACAAACGTCAACATTCCCAGGATTTATGACTATCGTCATGTGCGCCATTTTCATGCACTCAATAGTTTATTGACGGGCTACAAAGAAAGGCTGGCCAAGTCGCACGACATTTCAAGCTACTTATTTATGCATTTCTGAAAGATTACTCAAGTTGACCGGAATTGTCCACGAATTCAATGCTGTTCTCTCAACACCGATCTTCTTGCTGACAGTCATGCATCTTCTATCTATGTTTACTGCCACAGCTACGTTCTTGTGATGGTCGAAGACCAAGTGCTAGATGAATTCTTGTAGAAAATGTTTTCGTGCTCGTTTCTTCAACACTTTTATTGCTTTCAACATTACTCGCGGCTTCTAACATACACGTTCAAACGCAGTTGATAACTGGCTTGCTCAAAGATCTTCACGAAAAGGAGCTCAGTCGATCTAAGCTGTCCACTCGTGATCTGAGTGTCCTTCAGGCGATCGCCAATAAGGACGTGGTCATTATTTCCGCTTGGGGAATGATTCAGTTTACCAGAAACCACATCATTTCGGTGATCGGAGCGTTTATTACGTATTCGTTGTTGTTCATTGGCATAAAAAGACAGAGTACGTAACACTCAAGGATTCACATTTGTCTTGGTTATTCAATATCAAGAACATTAACCAGAGAGCAATCGCAAAAAAGGTGTTTGATAGTGCAAGGAATTTTCTCAGAACTATTATCTTTATGTACCAGATTTGTTTTCAAAATGCGTCAACCTATAGATTTGATTCGAAGGTCACTTTATAAACATATTTTCTAATTTTGTCTAGGGTGGAAAATCTCCAGAATACTAATCATCATTAAAATATGTCGTCAATAGTCCTCACCCCCATAATGATATTAACTCATTGGACAATTCCACCTTTCCAGTATAAAATCTGTTAGTAATCGAAGAATCGAAATCAACTGTTTATTGTGGTCTAGGCTCAATGCAGATGATATATATACTTTAGGGTACCACATCGGGTACGATATTTTCAGCCTTACATTCAGGTTTTTATTCAACTTTGCATTCATTTTGCAAACGTCAGCATTCCCAGGATTTATGACTATCGTCATGTGCGCTATTTTCATGCACCTCAATAGTTCATTGAAGGGCTACAAAGAAAGGCTGGCCAAGTCGCACGACATTTCAAGCTATAAATTGATGAACTTCCTGACAGAATACTCGAAGTTGACCGGAATTGTCCGCGACTTCAATGCTGTTCTCTCAATTCCGATCTTCGTGCTGACAGTCATGCATCTTCTGTCTATGTTTACTGTCACAGCTACGTTCTTGTTAATGGGCGACCAACTGGTAGAAGCATTTATCGTAGAAAATGCTTTTGTGCTCGTTTCTTCAACGCTCCTTTTGCTTTCAACATTGGTCGAGGCGTCTAACATACACGTTCAATCGCAGTTGATAACTGGCTTGCTCAAAGATCTTCAAGAAAAGGAGCTCAGCCGATCTAAGCTGTCCACTCGTGACCTGAGTGTCCTTCAGGCGATCGCCAATAAGGATGTGGTCATTATTTCCGCTTGGGGAATGATTCAGCTTACCAGAAACTACGTCATTTCAGTGATTGGAGCGTTTATTACATATTCGTTGTTGTTCATTGGCATAAACAGACACAGTACGTAACACTCAAGGTTTCGCATTTGTCTTGGTTATTCAATATCAAGAACATTAACCAGAGAGCAATCGCAAAAAAGGTGTTTGATATTGCAAGGAATTTTCTCAGAACTATTATCTTTATATACCAGATTTGTTTTCAAAATGCGTCAATCTTTAGATTTGATTCGAATGGTCACTTTATAAACATATATTCTAATTTTGTCTATGGTGGAAAAAACCCTAAATACTAATCATCATTAAAATATGTCGTCAATAGTCCTCACCCCGATAATGTTATTAACTCATTAGGACAATTCCGCCTTTCCAGTATAAAATCTTTTAGTAATCGAAGAATTAAAATCAACTGTTTATTGTTTCGTTTTATGCCAACAAAATAACACAAATGCTGTTCTATTAAACATTCACGCCTGTTATAGATATGAATAAAATGAATATTTTATAGAAGTTAACTTACGATTGAATTAAAAATATTTTAAAACATTCTTCGTTCCATTATTTTCTTTCAAAATTTTCGGCATTTTCTTTTTTAAAAAAAGTTTAAAATTTTAATGTACTCGAACAATTAACGAAAAAATTCGTATTTTCGTACTTTAACTGAAATTTACCACAATTAATACAGAAAATGTCGTTTTTTTGTAGTCGTTTTCTGGCAACACAGTTGTCAGTTTAAAACCTTAAACTTGAGGGGACTTATTTTTTTGCATTGTGGGATTTTGCCTATAAAAAACCATGGATATGCCAATAGAATTTTTTTTTTACATTTCCATGTTCCAGGGAAATTACTGGCGGAAAGTGGATTTTTCTAAATTTTTTTGAAAAATCATTGATATATTCTAAGGACCCTGCTGGAAAAAATGTTTTCTGAAAACACATCTCCTGGTGAAAACACATTTGTTGCCAAAAAAATTTCCAAGAGCGCTAATGTTCCTATTAATTCCACTTGTGAGTAACAGCAGCTCGAAGTTTTAGAATTCGCGTACTCTACTGTCCGCTGCATAAGACTATACAGAAGGAATAGAAGAAGAGAAAAAGTAACACTATTATGAGAGGGACAAAATTTCTTGATGTTAGCTTTGTGATAGAATTTCTGCCGCATGCTTTAAAAAAGAATTATTTTTCTGTACTACTTTTTATTGCTAAGTATATCACGATAATATAATTGTATGCAAAATTAGAGCTAACCTAAAATGAAATTTTAATTTTCTTTTATTCCACTTTGTTTTTTAAAGAAGTCAACTCTGTTTCCCAGCTGGTGCCAAGAATGATTTTCAGCATACTTTTTTAAATAATGCGAAAAAGTAGGTATTGACATTCTGACGATGTCAGGCTGTGCATTTGTTTACTAATAAGAAAGCGGCAAGGTATTATGTATATTTTTTTGCATGAAAATCTGGTTAGTTTAAATTTACATTTCTTATATTTTTAGTGAAGTTTTGTGTACTTTCATGCTTTTTGTTATTAAAATAATATTCAACGACTCTTCGACCTCCAAATAAATTAAGCAAACGATCTCAATTATAACTGGATGATGTGTTTGACGATTTTTTTTCCAGTGTGTATAAATCTTGTGTGTGGAAGCGGTTGTAGATGACACTTAATATTACAAACTGACTTGTTTTAAGATAAGAATGTCAGTAAGTAGCTAAAAGCAGGAAAGTAGGCTGTTTTTGTTATTTTAGAACTTTTTGCTACTTTCAATTACCTAATGTGAAATATAAGGTAATGAAAGTATTGCATTGGGGATGATTTGTCATAAAACTAATTTATTACCTCTTGAGAAATTAATGCAGTCCTCTAGTTCCTTTGTTACGTTTTTGTTTGCCTATAAGCCGCAAAGCTTTTATTTTCATTGGTTTATGACAGTATCTTAGCAACATTAATTTGTAGTTGTAAGTCATGTTATATTAATATTAAAGCTTTTTATTCATTTTCAACATTCTCAGTTTCATTTTACTGGGAGGTTATTATATTATTTATATATCTAATCGATTCAATCAATGATCATACCATGAACATCGAATTTCTATTATAAATATAAGCATCTGCAACAACTGAGATTGTTCTAAAAAGATGAAAAAGACAAGGCTGGATGGAAAAGGGGTGTTTCACCAGAATGCCTATATTAAAACTAGCAATGTCGTAGAGTGGTTAAGCTACTTTGTGGCCAATTCATTCAAATTATGAATCTATTTTCATTAGCTAAATGACTCAAAGTAAATAAATTTAGAAAGGGAGTTATTTTTATGGATTAATTTGATTACAGAATTTTGAAGCCAACTTGAACGTTATTAAGTTTTCTGTTTCATGAACACGTGGATGTAAATATTCGTCCCTGAGTTGCGTCTTTGTTGTAAAAAAATTAACTTGCTTTTGATTGACAATGTTATTTTTGAATTATATGATCTTTAATAAAATCTAAATATATCATTAAAAATAATAAGTGGTGG
Source organism: Oedothorax gibbosus (assembly GCA_019343175.1). NCBI lineage: Eukaryota > Metazoa > Arthropoda > Arachnida > Araneae > Linyphiidae > Oedothorax > Oedothorax gibbosus. The sequence continues at coordinate 2,794,118 of CM033272.1, forward strand.
CTAAACACTAAAAATAGCATTATGCATTTTCGTGGATACGGATATTTGTGGAAAGTTCTTTCCCAGTTTGGGATAGATATAAAAGGATCTCAAAGTAATTCGAAGCGCTTGACAATTCTTCGTATGATATTTAAGTTGCCTTTCATTTTCTATGTAGCATCGACCGTGTCTAATTTTTGGATTCTTATTAGAGTAACTTACTTAACTCTCCTAGACATTAGAAATCTTCTTCCAAGCTTATTAACAAGCATTTTATCCCTCATACTGTGGTATTCAATGTTTCAGCGAAGATCAGCTATCCAAACTTCCCTAACAAAAGCAACACAGTTCTCCAAAAAACACCAAATATATTTTGTACGACACTCCATCTTTAATGTTATCATAGCTATGTACTTCACAATTAATATCATTTTTGCCCTGGTTCTGGTTTACATCCAAAACTGGTTTAGGCTCCAGGAAAATGATGTATATACTTTAGGGTTCCACATCGGGTACGACATTTTTAGCCTTACAGTCAGGTTTTTATTCAAATTAGCATTCATTTTACAAACGTCAACATTCCCAGGATTTATGACTATCGTCATGTGCGCCATTTTCATGCACTTCAATAGTTTATTGACGGGCTACAAAGAAAGGCTGGCCAAGTCGCACGACATTTCAAGCTACTTATTTATGCATTTCTTGAAAGATTACTCAAAGTTGACCGGAATTGTCCACGAATTCAATGCTGTTCTCTCAACACCGATCTTCTTGCTGACAGTCATGCATCTTCTATCTATGTTTACTGCCACAGCTACGTTCTTGTTGATGGGCGAAGACCAAGTGCCAGATGAATTCATTGTAGAAAATGTTTTCGTGCTCGTTTCTTCAACACTTTTATTGCTTTCAACATTACTCGCGGCTTCTAACATACACGTTCAAACGCAGTTGATAACTGGCTTGCTCAAAGATCTTCACGAAAAGGAGCTCGGCCGATCCAAGTTGTCCACTCGTGACCTGAGTGTCCTTCAAGCGATCGCCAATAAGGACGTGGTCATTATTTCCGCTTGGGGAATGATTCAGTTTACCAGAAACTACATCATTTCGGTGATCGGAGCGTTTTTTACGTATTCGTTGTTGTTCATTGGCATAAACAGAGTACGTAAAACTCAGGGATTCACATTTGTCTTGGTTATATTCAATATCAAGAACACTAACCAGAGAGCAATCGCAAAAAAGGTGTTTGATAGTGCAAGGACTTTTCTCAGAACTATTATCTTTATGTACCAGATTTTTTTTCAAAATGTGTCAACCTTTTGATTTGAATCGAAGGTCACTTTATAAACATATATTCTAATTTTGTCTATGGTAAAAAAAAACCTAAATACTAATCATCATTAAAATATGTCGTCAATAGTCCTCACCCCGATAATGATATTAACTCATTAGGACAATTTCACCTTTCCAGTATAAAATCTTTTAGTAATCTAAGAATTAAAATCAACTGTTTATTGTTTCATTATTTGTCAACAAAATAACACAAATGCTGTTCTATTAAACATTCATGCCTGTTATAAATATGAATAAAATGAATATTTTATAAAAGTTAACTTACGATTAAATTAAAAATATTTAAAAAAATTTCTTCAATCCATTATTTTCTTTCAAAATGTTCGGCATTTTCTTTTTTAAAAAAAAGTTTGAAATTTTAATGTACTCGAATAATTAACGAAAAAATTCGTACTTTCGTACTTTAAATGAAATTTACCACAACTAATACAGAAAATGTCTGTTTTTTGTTGTCATTTTCTGGCAACACAGTTGTCAGTTCAAAACCTTAAGCTTGACGGGATTTTTTTCCATTGTGGGGTTTTGACGATAAAAAAAAACCATGGATATGCCTATGGAATTTTTTACATTTCCATGTTCTAAGGAAGTTACTGGCTTTATGTATATTTTTTGAAAGTTTTTGTTAAAGTCATTGATATATTCTTAGGACCTGCAAGGAAAAAATGGGCACATTTGTTGCCCAAAGATTTCCAGGAACGCTGATAAATTGGACTTGTGAGTAACGACAGCTCGTAGTTTTGGCGTTCTCTATTGTCCGCTGCCTAAGAATATAGAAAAGGAATAGAAGAAGAGGAAAAGAAACCCTGTTATGATCCTTCAAAAAAAATTTCTTGATGTTAGTCGTGTGATTGTAAAGACATTTGGTGATAGAATTTTTCGGCCGTGCTTTAAAAAAGATTTTTTTCTGTAAATTTTTTTATTTCAAAGTAATTTTATGCAAAAATATATGTAAATTTCAATTGTAAATCACACATTCCATCATTAAGATGAGGTTGGTGTCCATCATTAAGATGGACACCAACCTCAAACAGCTGCAATTTTGTTTATGGCAGCGGAACTTAAATTATACTATTTATACTGTCCAAGAAGTTTTAAACAAGAGATTGGCATTCTTGTATATCACAGCTTTTTTAGCGACAACTTTGATAATGACTTGTTTTTTTGTTATAAAATAAATGCATTAGGTTTTTTTTTTTAGATTGGCGCTTGTTTACTTTTCCAAAGTCTTTTTGTTATTTTTTAAATTGCTGTTACAATTGCGCAATTGTTAGAAAATAATTTGTTGACAGATTTCGAAGCTGAACGTAATAATTTTATCAATGTGTTAATTGACTGCATTTAAATATACAAGGCAAAATTGTTAGAAATGTATACTGGGCTGAAAAATATATTCTAAAATTTCATTGCGTAACGTTTTTATTTATGTTCTTACAAAAAAATTGTTGTAGTCATATGATAATAAATGACTTAACTAAAATGAAGAAACTAATTTTATTTGAATGCAAAATACTTTATAACCCATACTTTATGTGGTACAAAAACATGTCAAGCAATTTTCTTTCAATCAATATTTTTTCTCTTTCAATTATTGGTTTGATTCAGAGAGATAATGCCATAAAAATTTTCCAAAACCATTAATTTGACCATCTATCTAATATAAAACGATGCATATAAAACAAATAAAAAACCGAGATAATAATGAAGTATATTTTGTTTGCTTAGAAAACTAAATTTATAAAAAATATATTTATTTTTAATAAAGTTATTATTATTTTATTTAATAAAGTTAATGGTGTTAATATTTAAAAAAGTTAATGGTGTTAATATTTAAAAAAGTTAATGGTGTTTAAAAAACTATTATTAAAAAAGTTAATGGTGTTAATATTTAAAAAAGTTAATGGTGTTAATATTTAAAAAAGTTAATGGTGTTAATATTTAAAAAAGTTAATGGTGTCAATATGTATTTGTGGATGGGTGATTTTTAATTATTTTGTTAATGACAATTTCAACTCTGAAAATAACATATCTCACTGAATTCCAAACTTCTCTCTATTGAGCATTTTCCATGGTTTCGAGTATATTGTTTTTTCAAACGTTTCGCACTTATTTCGATCGAACCTTGTTCCTCTGTTCCTTCAGCCCATCGAGCAAAATAAAATAATATTTAAAGGCCAATTTTATTGGTGAAAATAACACGTTTCACTGAATTTCAAACGTATATTTATGGAAAGTTTTGGCATAATTTCCAGTAGATTGTTTATTCGAAAGTTTTCCACTTGCCTCAACCGAATCTTGTTCCTCAGTTCAATTAGCAACCCGATGAAAATAATAGAATATTCACATGACAGTTTTAACTCTAAAAATATCGCAGAATTGAGTATTTTGTTCGAGGTGATTCGTACTTAGACTCGACCGTACCTTGTTCATCCGTACATTCAGCACGCCGGGGAAAAGAATAGGCTCAAAGAATAATTCCATGCCACTGTAGTGTAGGTCACAATTTAAGAGGGCCGTGGATAGCCTAGTGGTTAAGGCCTCGTTCTCGGAATCGGAAGGTCCCGCGATCGAGTCCCGATACCACTGAAGACCCACCGAGTATATGCGAAGTACGTGCTCGTTAAAATCTGTGGGTCCGAAAGTCCTGTGGGCGGTCATGGCGCAGTTCCCACGGGTACAGGTCCCTGGACACTATTTCCCTCACCTTCAGGGACATGTCTAAATTGTGGAGGTGGCGATAGATGGCAGCATCTGTCAGCACGATGAGACGGATTCCTGCCGTGTAGTCTCTACACGGGCATCTTTGCTCAGGAACCGTACCATTTGCCTTATTTCTAGCCCGCTCCGCGGGAAGAGCTTGGGTTTCCCAAGTGGCATTAGTTACAACAACAACACAATTTAAGAGGACCTTACAAGCTTTTTAAATTTGAAAAATAAATTAAATTAAATTAAGCATGCTATATTATTTGGTTTTAATAAGGGTAGATCAACTATTCCGCAAACTTTTGTTTCATTTAATGTTAAAAGTTGTAGTTATAGTCACTTTTTACACACCTGACTTACACAACTGAAAGGTTTATTTTGCATGGAATTGGCTAATATTCGAATAAAAATTTCATTTCTGAAAATAAAAAATCTCAACGAATTTCAAACTTCTCTTTATTGAACATTTCACATAGTTTCGAGAATACTGTTCATTCGAGTGTTTCGCACTCGCACTTGCTTTGATCGAACCTTGTTCCTCCGTTTCCTGATGACCCATTTCTTCAGCCAGCTGAGGACAGAGATGATCGAATCGTACACGGCCACCAAAGATATTCCGAGCCACATTCCCATGTAGCCACCGAGGTTGCTGAACAGCTCCAGTTGCTGTTAGATACATTGAAAATAATATTCGTATGAAGAGTACAGGGGAAAAATAACTTAATTGCATAGGAATCTGTCTGCATCTGTCTTGGCAACGATAGCTAGTCATCGCCCAAACTGGTGTAAGGAAACCGGTTACTCACTTTGTTTTTCTCTCGCGGCAACCCCAGACATCATTGGACACGAGTCACACGTTTGTACCGCGAAAGAAGAACCGAAAGAAAAACAGGTTTCCTGTTGCCAATGTCCGCCAAGCACAAAAGAATACAGGAAGATTCCTACGCAATGAAGTTGTTTTTCTAATGTACTCTTCACATGTGAAGAGTACAGGGAAAGAACCCCTTCATCGACTGGGAATCTGTCTGCATCAGGTCTGCTTGGCGAAGTTAGCCAGTCATCGCCTAAAATGTTGTGGAAGAAACCAGTTTTTCCTTGGTTCTTATCAAGCGGCGCATGGGTTTACTATCTCTATGATAGAGATTCACGCCCGACAATAGTCTGACTGCTTGAACCAAGGTAGAAACTGGTTTCCGATAGCCAAGCAGAATACTCGCCAAGCAGACCTCAATACCCAGTCAATGAAGGGTTTTTCCCATGAACTCTTCATTTAATAATGTGCAATAAAAACTAGGGTCGTAAAAACTACAAAACTTTCAATTAACACTAAATATATCACTACACACATTTAAAGATAATTATATACCTTAAAAGGAAATTTTATTTACTTTAAAACCTAAAAAGTTCTATGAGAATTATACCGTATACACATGCGCGATTTTCTCAATAACCTTATACAGACGGGTTAGTGTCAAAAAAGCACTTTTTTGGATTCAGCACCCTGCAAAACGTGCAGTAAACACAAAATCTCTATTTCAGACAACAACGCAATACTTTCATTAATTTGCATTTCATAGTGCGGAAGTAAAAATGATGTGAAGCAATGATGTAAGTTCCGTTTTGTAAAATATATCGTTGTAAAAACATTTATTGTGCAAAAAAATTTATCGTTGCACTTAAGCAATAAAAATAATAATGTTTTTGCAATGTTAGCAATTTTGGTTGCAACCAAACAACCAGAAAGAAATTATTAATTTATTAGTATTATTTTTTTGTCTAAAATGTATGTATAAATATCTATTAAAACAATACTTAACGAAATACAAAATATGTAACCTTACAAAAAAAAAAAAAAAAAAAAAACCCGACAGAACGGGGAAAAAAATCAATGTGTGGATATTTTACCTCAATCTTTGGGTTGTACGTCAAATTAGTTATTTCAAACCGGTCAAAAAGAATTTCAATCTTTATTTCTGAGCATCTGAAAGTTGTAGAAATGCAGATTAGTAAATAAACTCAAATAAAAGTAAAATAAATTGACTTTTTATTTTAAGTCAATCACAGTTCTTATTGGAAAATAAATATTACATTTAAATATCTTACACTGATATCAAAATTTGATAAAGCTTAAATATTGATTCCTAAGCTTTAATAATAGGTTTTACAAATCCCAAAATGTCATTGAAATATTTGGTCGAATGCATAACACCAAAGTGCCCAAGTAATCAAAATAATTTGCCCACTCGCATTTCTTTCTGATTGGTGAAAATTGAGATCATTCCTGTTATGCATTTGAAAAGCAAATTATAATTTTGTTAAGTTTCATTCCATTTGATGGATAGAAATATAAAAGGGGCTATTTATGTGCCTTAATATTCCATTGAAAAATTTCACTAGCATATAATGGAATTAAAGAACAGCTTTACTATTGATTGAATATCGATGACATGAGCTTTCAATTGTATTAAAAGTATTGGAAAATAGACTGAGCAATTTCTGAGTGTAGAAAATTGTTTTGTGCTGTGTAATTTTCATCGTCAAACTACACATGTGTTATTTTATAATATAGAATTTGTGCAATTGAATTAATGTAATCTATATACATAAAAGGCAACTTCCGTTTGTTTGTTTGTTTGTATAAGACACGAGATCTAATGAACCACGCAACAGATCGTCACGAAATTTGGCACAAAAATTCATCTCATCTCCGGAACAAACATAGGCTAAGAATTTTTCGAATCAAACTATTCCTTCTATCGTTTTTGAACGTTTTTATTCGAATTTTCTGAAAAAAACTACACCACTTTGGCTCAAATCCGATCTTTTTTTACTTTCCTGATGCCATCGGCTGAAAAAATTAAATAAAACTTTTAACGAAAACATTTAAAATTGAAAATGTTTATTTTATTCTATTGTCATTACCTCCAGAAACTAATTTCATTATTTGAAAAATAATTGACATGTTTCAAGTGACGTAATTCCGCCAGTCTCCATTCCCGGATTTTATTGTGGGTTTATTTGATGATTTTTTCAATGATTTTTCTGTTGACTGCATGTATGCATATATTTAAGCAATAAATGTATAGATAAGCTATTACTGAACTATGATGGTTAATAAAGGCCATCGCACTAGAGCTGCATATTAGTGTTTTATGTATTTATTTTTTCGCCAAATACGTTGCCAAACTCGCCAAATTATAAACTAAAACTCGCCAAATGGGCAATTTCTTTTATAAATAATTTATAAGCTGGTCGGTTGTACGAAGGTCATTGTGTTAAAGCTGTATCTATTTTCTCGACAAATTATTTCCCAAAACGCGCCAAATGAGCTAAAAGGTTTTATGTATTTATGAGGGAATTGTGATGACATTTATGAGTGCATTTTTAAAATAAATGTTTGAGACCATTTAAAGATTTAGATGTTTTTCCATTTTTAATTCTTACTGTTTATTTTTTACTTAAATGTGTATTATTTTTAATTTGAGCTTCTTATCAAAGGTATTTTTGAAATTAATATTAATCATTACTATATCCAAGTTGGGTAATTAAATGGAAAATTACTAGGTAATCTTCATATCTTATGTAACTAAAATGAAAGAAAAAAATAGTTCAATTGACTGTTAAATTATTTTTCCACCTCTACCTGTACAACGTCGGGTATAACAGCTAGTTTTACCATATATTAATAAACGATATTTTCAAACAGAACGTTAGTTTTGAATTACCGTCGCACTAGAGCTACACAAGGGCTATTGGCGACGGGCGTCATAATTTAGATTTGTTGTTTGTAGGATTTAAGACACAAATGAAGTTCCGTGGCGTCACTGCAGGCTTACAGTGACAACTTACTGTAAACAAAAATCAATATAATAAGCTGTTCCATTGCCGAAACTTACTCTTTTTTCCACATTTTCGAACCCTCACAGTCATGCTGAAATAAAAGATACATATGAATAGACTGGATCAAGTACAAACCAAATATATTTCCTAGAAAAACTTTTTTTAGTATTAAGTTGATTTCTTCAGAAAGAAAAAGCCTTTTTTTTAATGTAGTGGTTATTTGAAGCCACTTGTTCTCCAAAGACATTATACACTCTTAAAACAAAAGAGTGAAATTCACTCCTATAGAAGTGCATTTTCGGCACCGGAAAGGAGTGGAAATTAACTCAGACTGAGTTAAAACCGCTCGTTTTAAGAGTGTAGGACGCAGATTGTTTTCTTTTATTTCTTTTACCCACTCCGAAAAAGAGTGAAATTCACTCCTATAGGAGAAGTGCATTTTCGGCACCGGAAAGGAGTGGAAATTAACTCAGACTGAGTTAAAACCGCTCGTTTTAAGAGTGTAGGACGCAGATTGTTTTCTTTTATTTCTTTTACCCACTCCGAAAAAGAGTGAAATTCATTCCTATAGGAGAAGTGCATTTTCGGCACCGGAAAGGAGTGGAAATTAACTCAGACTGAGTTAAAACCGCTCGTTTTAAGAGTGTAGGACGCAGATTGTTTTCTTTTATTTCTTTTACCCACTCCGAAAAAGAGTGAAATTCACTCCTATAGGAGAAGTGCATTTTCGGCACGGAAAGGAGTGGAAATTAACTCAGACTGAGTTAAAACCGCTCGTTTGTTTTAAGAGTGTAGTAAAGCGAATTAACGTCGTACGAGAGCTACAGGTGTGGTGACGTGCTTCGATAAGTACTGTTAAAAATTTCGGACAACTATAAGAAATTCAGATACAAGTTGTTACTACAAATTATTAGAATCAATTAAAAAAAATTAATGTTTAAAATTTTTTTTGCTGATACATGTTTTTAGCATCCTTTTTTTACTAAAATTTTTATAAAAAGATTTTAACGCTACAAATTTTTATAACAAGTGAAAAAAAATTCTGTAACATAAAGTAACGGATTTGACCCATTAAGTACATCTGCAGCACCAAAAAAATGTAGCTTGCCAAAAAAGTCATGTTTTCATTTCTACTGCCCCATTTGAAACATTCATGTTTAAATATATATCCGAATTTTATTATGAGTCATAAATGAGGTGATTATATTAAGGATTAGAAAAAGTATTTTAATTGGTATTAATTAAAAAACATATAACAACAGATTCGGAAAAAAGTCACGAAAATATTACTATAAAAGTCAGAAAACTAAGGCTTATAGATATTTTTTTTTGCTATAGTTTTTTTTATGCCATCGGGAAGTTATAATATAAGGGAAGTTAAATATTAACTGTTAAATTTTAAACTTAAAAATAACTTCGGCTTCAAACTTATATTATCTGATAAATATTAACTGTTAAATTTTAAACTTAAAAATAACTTCGGCTTTAAACTTATATTATCTGATGGGACAGCAAATGAATATATTTTTTTCATTTTCAAAATTTTTCATGCAGTCGAATTTGTGCGTTTCACTTTACAGCAAAATTTGGAGACGTATTGTCTAACTGACTGACAACTGTGTTGAAGTAAATAAAAATAGGATGAAAACTAGCATCATTTGCGTAATCATTTAAAATTATTGATGCATATTACTTCTTAAGTTTCTAGTGGAAATTAAATATTTGCATTAATAAATTAAATGAGTGAATTTTTTTTATTGCATTATGTGTGGTTAATGTTTCGCATTTTTTTTATTAAGTATCTATAACAAAACTATACATACTCCTGGGATAGTTTTCCTAACTTTCTGTAAAAAAAAATGAATTATTTGTTAATTCTTCTACACAAAGCAGTTTCTTTTAATAAAAATCGAAATTCAATTTTAAAAATATTACCTCTTCCTGTTTGGTGAATCTTATCATCTGTAGCATGAAACAAAAAAAAAATATATGATTTTATACACAGTGACACATAATCTGCTTATTTCTATGTTGTTTATATTTATTTAGTCCGAAAAAAATTGTAACAAACAAATTCTAAAGAAAAGCACAACCACGATGATACCGAGATTTGTACTAGTAATGTATGTGAATTCCCAAATTTGCTTTCTGCTTAAGTTTATATAAATAAACAAAATATAAGATAAATCATGACCATAATCCTGAACAATTTATGTCACGAAAAACGAATAAAAAAACTTAACATTCAACGTTTTTATTTGGAAATGAAGGTGTTAATGGTATTCACAAAGTCGTCATTAACTCAATAATGACGGTTGGCAAGAAAATTTTCCACGCCAAAATGTGCTTTCTCTGCTGAAGTTTATATAAATAAACAAAATATAAGACACATCATGACCATAATCCTGAACAATTTATGTCACGAAAAACGAATAAAAAAAACTTAACATTTAACGTTTTTATTTGGAAGTGAAGGTGTTAATGGTATTCACAAAGTCGTCATTAACTCAATAATGACGGTTGGCAAGAAAATTTTCCACGCCAAAATGTGCTTTCTCTGCTGAAGTTTATATAAATAAACAAAATATAAGACACATCATGACCATAATCCTGAACAATTTATGTCACGAAAAACGAATAAAAAAACTTTACATTTAACGTTTTTATTTGGAAATGAAGGTGTTAATGGTATTCACAAAGTCGTCATTAACTCAATAATGACGGTTGGCAAGAAAATTTTCCACGCCAAAATGTGCTTTCTCTGCTGAAGTTTATATAAATAAACAAAATATAAGACACATCATGACCATAATCCTGAACAATTTATGTAAGAAAAATTAAGTGACATGAAAAACGAATAAAAAAACTTAAAATTTAACGTTTTTATTTGGAAATGAAGGTGTTAATGGTCATTGTCAGGTCATGTTGTGTCCTGATGGTCAGTTGTCATGGTCAGTTGTCATTAACTCAATAATGACGGTTGGCAAAAAAAATTTCCACGCCAAAATGAGCTTTCTGCTTAAGTTTATCTATGGAAACAAAATATAGGATAAATGAATACCATTGTCCTGAATTAATTTGGTTATACCAAAAACGGATTCAAAAAACTTAAAGTTAACGTTTTTATACGGAAATGAAAATGTTAATGGTGTTCAAAAAGTTGTCGTGAATGGGTTAATACTCAACGTTTAAAATAATAGTATTACAAAAGAACCATAAATCTGAATAACTTTTATACTTTTTAAATATAAAGTTAGTTCGGACACAACTTATAAAAAGGATATTGAAACAACACTGTAAATGATGGTCTACCAAATCGGCTGGCTTCTCGAATGTTTCTACTGCACAATGGAACAAGTGAAAGTGCAGTGGGGGGAATAAAAAAAAAATAGCAAAAGCACAAAAAATTGAAAAAGGTATGCTGAAAAAACGCGTTTTCAGTTAAATTTTATTAAAGGGGTGTCCATAAATCACGAGATGCTGTTTTGGCGATTTGGTGATATTTCGTGACATCTGACTCGACTCCCCTCCTCCTCTAATCTCAAGTGAGATTCTTCAAAATTGGCATTTTTATTTGAAACTTTTTTTTTATTTCGAAACTTTGCCCTCATTTATTGGCACGGGTTAATTTGTTGGTTCTTCCTTTCTCACTGCGTAATAGACGTTTATTTTTAACAAGTTTGGATTCTACGGCTTATGCTTTTTATTCTCCTTTTAATTTTTTTTATCGTTTGTATAATTCTTTTATTTAAAATCTAGATGTTTTTTATATGTCACAAAATGTTTTAAAATCTACTGTTTTGTGTCTGTTTTAACCAAAGGTTTTTAAATCTACTGTTTTGTGTATGCTTTAATTATTTTTGTATGTATCTCCTATAATTGGGAGTTTCTCCTGTAGTTGCTACACAAAAAAAAATAAATAAACTTTTATTTGGACGTTTGATACCCAGAAAACCTCAAAACACATACTAATCAACGTCCAACCTCAAACTCGGAAAGTCCAAACAACAGCTCCATCATTTAATGGTGGTGAGAAAAAGCACTTAAAAATCAATCACAATAATCACATTTTGTCTACTTTTTCTTTGTGAAGTGCGAAAATACGTGTCCTTAGGTATGAATTGAAACTAATACAGACAACAGAAAAGAAATGAACGCCAATATTATTTATAAAAATGAACGGACCTGTCTTTTCCCTAACACTTTTAAATACGGTTTCAAAAGCCATGCAATGAATATTATCATGTAAGATTTTGTCAAATTTAAGTCCAGAAACAAATATTACTGAAATTTGACTCCATTTTCTTGCCATTTTAAGTTGTTTTTTGCAGGGAAAATTACGAGATGGTTAACGAGACCCCCACTCCTCCTCACATGATATTTTGTGATATTCGGCTCAACCCATCCCCCCCCCCTTCCAGAAATCGGTTTATTATTTTTCTCGGACTACTCACATCTTCCAAAACTACTTAGGAATCAGTTGTCAACTATTAGTCTGCAGAACCATCGCCATAAAGCTTGTGTTATTTGAATAAACTAGGGGGCACGCCCCCTTCTCGCTATCGCTCGACAACCCCCGGGAACTGCTTGCGCAGTTCCCTTTGGATCGCTTCGATCGCTCACCGTTCATTGAAATATTTTAGTCTAGCCACAAGGGTTAACCTTGAGGAACATGTCCTGCAATTTTTTCGCCAAATATAGTAACCCCGCCAAATAGATTTTATGGCAGCCATTGGCTACGAACATCGCAACGGATCATATTTTAAACGAATAATTATCAAATAGTTAAGTTTTTTTTCGATGTATTCTGTTTGTATTAGAGAATTTATTTTGCTACTTTCTTTATAAGTTGATCCTGTCAATTTCTTTCATCGCTAAGAATTCTTAAATCGTATTAATATATTTAAAATAATAAATACCATTAATCATTAATTATTAATAGAACTCATTATTTTTTGTGCATATTGTTTTGAACTTTCAGAAAACTGTAGAGTTCTGATTTTCTTATTTTAAAATATCGCTACGATCTGCGATCGCAAATGCCACGATAATTTTTAATAAGGAAATCTTTCATATTCTCTCAGCAGACATTTTCAGTTTTGAGCAGCATTTTATGTAATTATGTGTTGTCATTTCACAGACTTGGCAAACGCTCGGTTTGTTGTCATTTTGACTTGGCGACATTTTTCGACTGGCTCCAAATCCGGACATGGTCCGTTAGGTTAACTGCCTTTAATATCCTTTTAAAATAAAATAATTATAAATTGATGCTTATAAATTAATGGTTATTATTGCGAAAATATTTCGCTGCTCGACTAACATCCATTTGTAAATAAATTGGATACTGTGGTAGCCATCAACGCTAAAAACTAAAAACAATTTGATTTTTTCCTTTTATATTAACAATAGTGTTTGGTAGTTCAGTCGATCGAAATTATAATTTAAATTTTCAAACATTAAACGTCCCTAATATTATGCATGTTAAAATTTAAACTTACTGATTCTATTCTAAAGTTTTTTTTTTTAACTAATAACGAATCTTATATAACACTTAGAGTATATCAAAATCAACTTATCTTTACCTTAGGCGGCATAATATTTATAGTTATTTTTCCCTATTTCAAGCCATTTCTGAAGAAATACTTTTCTGTTGTTTTCAGTCGGCCATTTTGAAATTAGTAGTATTTTTGTTCATTTTGATTGTTGCCATTCCAGAGATAGAAATATAAGGAAATTTGGGTGCCGTATAAGAGTATTATATATATAGATGTTAAAAATTACTGCAATGAAATATTTGTGCAAAATACTTAAAAATAATCTGTATAAAATACCTTAAAAATATGAGTAAAAAATAATTTTCAATCCTGTTTAGCATTTGAATGCAAAATGTAAGCATTAAAATTATAAGAACTTACATACGTCTTTTCAATTGTGATATCCCTTTCTTCCCTCGTTGTTGTGTAAGATATTGATCTGCAAACGCAAAATTTATTTAACATTTAAATTAAAAATGTACAATGACCATAATTAACATAGTCTGATGCATATGGAGGTTGGATAATCCATAAGTGGCTGGGTCATAAAATCTATTTTTTATAATATCGTGAAAAAAAAACCCTAACTTTTTCAAATCAATATTCGTGGCAAAAGTGATGCTTTTAACGAAATCGTGTTTCAAACTTACTTTTACGCACTAGTGCGACAATAGTTATTTATGCAACAAATGTGAAAAGTAACACTTTTTAAAACTTAGTGGATTTTATGTCACGAGCGAGGTACGAACCAGTGAAATAATGACACGTGTTTTAAAAAGTTTACTTTTCGTACGTGTTTCATACACTATTTTTTATAATTGCGTGAAAAACATCAAATTTCATTGGTTCAAAAATAATTCACGTGCTAATTTTTTTACGTAAAGAAGATAGGCATCGATAAATCTCTGGAACTACAAAAGAGAAACTTATTTTTTAGTTTAAAGTCAAACATTTGAACATGGATACTGATACGAATTTGCAGAAAATTGTCGCAAATTTCGGAATATTTGCCGCTTGTAGAAGAGATGAATTATGTAAAATGGAAGTTGACAGTATAGAAGATCAAGAAAATCTATGGATTGTACACTTAAATGCTACTAAAAATGATACTCCAAGAAGTTTTGTGACTCACGGAAATATAGGAAACAAACACAGTTGACATTTGCAAAAAAATACGCTTCCCTTTGAAAGCCTGCCACCGCCCACAAAGGTTTTTGTTGACTACAGAAGGGAAATGCACCATTCACCAATAGATTAATACATCGCAAAATTCCAAAGAATAGCATCTTTTCTTAATTTAGAAAATCCTCACTACTACACCGGCCACTGTTTTCGAAGATCATTTGCAACCCTTTTAATTGATAATGAGGAAGATATAACAAAAACAAGCTTAAAAAGACACGGAGGGTGGAAATCGACGTCCGTCGTCGAAGGATACATAAGATTCCATAGCAAGTAAAATGGCAGTGGCTAATGAACTTTCTAGAATTGAAGATTCAACTACCATTATTCTCAACGAAAGCAGCATCGAGTTTTCCATACAAGAGACCCTTTCACCCAGAGTGCCAAACATAAACATTAATAACAATAGTAATTCCAATGCAACTAGCGTGCCAAACATATGCATTAATAACAACACTGGTTGCAATGTCACTATTAACATCAATGTTACGAAATAAAAGTTTTACTTGAAATGTTGGCATCATATAAAAAGTGAAAAAAAGTACTTTTTTTCACTGCTTTTGGGTGAAAAAAAGTAATTTTTTTATCACTGTTTCTAAAAAGTATAACTTTTCGCACGCGTCTGATATTAAAATTATAGGGTAAAATTCGGATTTTTTTCACGCAATTATAAAATAGTTATTTTTATAATTGCGTGAAAAAATCCGATTCTTACACTATAATTTTAATATCAGACGCGTGCGAAAAGTTATACTTTTTAGAAACAGTGATAAAAAATTACTTTTTTTCACTCTTTTTATAAGATGCCAACATTTCAAGTAAAATTTCTATTTCATAATATTCATAAAATCCAGAAATTTATTGATCTGCTTTATTTATAAATATTATGCGCGTGAATGTTATTATTATTTTTATTATGTTATTTTTGACTAAAAATATGTTTGCCTTTTGTAGTTCCAGAGATTTATCGGTGCCAATCTTCTTTACGTAAAAAAAATTAGCACGTGAATTATTTTTGAACTAATGAGATTTTTTTTTCCCGTAAGTTTTACTTGAAATGTTGGCATCTTTATAAAAGAGTGAAAAAAAGTACTTTTTTTTCACTGCTTTTGGGTGAAAAAAAGTAATTTTTTTATCACTGTTTCTAAAAAGTATAACTTTTCGCACGCGTCTGATATTAAAATTATAGTGTAAAAATCGGATTTTTTTCACGCAATTATAAAAAGTAAATAAGAGCATCTGATTGGTGTAAAATTCTTTATTTTAGCGTGATATTTTATTCGGAAGATTTGTGATTGGTGGAAAATTCTTTATTTGAACGTGATTCTTTATTTGGCGTCTTATTTCCAATGCCAATCTAAGAAATATTTTTTGCACGTGATTTTAAAATAATTATTAATATAAATAATCACCTTCAAATCATTTGAACGTGATAATAAAATAATTAATAAGCCAATCAAATAAATGCCGATTTAATAAATACTTTTTTTTGCACGTTATTATAAAAAATAGTGTATGACAACACGTTGAAAATAGCCATTTTTAAACTCGTGAATTTATTTCACTCGCTCGTACCTCGCTCGGGAAGTAATTTATTCATCTCGTTTAAAAAAGCCTTACTTTTCACACTAGTTGCATAAATAACTACTGTTGCACGGACTAAATAATATATAAATATTAGATAATTTAAATGATTTTTATACTAAATTTACATTTTACACAAAAACCTCTTATAAATTGCTTTTTATTATATCCTAAAAAATATCCTCTGTTTTGTGAACAATTGTTATAAGAATATACTTTTTAAAATGTACTAAAAAAAATTCCGAATAAATGTAGAAGAAATAGGGTTTTGATAAATGCCTTAGAAAGCTTAGTTAAAAGTAAGTTTTAATTTTTAGTTAAAGAGTAAAACAATTAGTTAAAAAAACTTACTTGTTCAAATATATATATTTTTCAATCAATGTTTAGTTGTGGCAAACTTTACTTACAAATACATAATGAGGTTGTTTCACGGAGGATCTGACAATAGCTCCGCGGTCTTGTTTTCCTGTCTCTGGAATTACTTTTGTTTTGGTTGGTTGGTAGAGATAATCAGGTTTGTGTGCTGACCAAGCACACTAACCTGACTATAGATCTGCCAACCAATCAACGTAACCAAAACAAAAGTAATTCGAGAGACAGGAAAACAAGACCGCGGAGCTATTGCCAGATCCTCCGTGAAACAACCCCATTGTGTGGTTGGAAATATCCCAAAATAGTTTTGTGGGTACTCTTCATACTCTAGGCTTACAGCGTATTAGAATGTCTTGCGTTTCATTATTGTACGCTATGTGTTATAAATTGTAATATTGCTACTCATTAATGTTTCGAAATGCTAAAAACTCGTGTATAAACTTACTGACAAGGTTGAGTGAAATTTTCCGCCTGCTTCAAGCATTGATCTTCCTTTACCAGTTCGATATCTGTCAAAAACATTTTTAACAATCCATCATTACTCTTGTTTGAACTTTGCATGCTGGTAATTTTTTTTTTGGCTAGTTACATTTATTTTTTATTTCAAAAATTCAATAATTTTTTCTTCAATAGTTATTGAATAATTATTATAGTTTTCAAAAATTAATTTATATTTCAAAAAATAAATATGTAATATTCCTCTCTTTTTAAAATAGAACCAAAACATTTCATATCAACATACAAACAACGAATCTCTTAGTGAAATAAATTTGACGTCATTTCAAACGGATTGATGTTCCAAAAATTTCTTTTAATTTATTATTTAAAAGAATTAAAGTTTCTCGAATGATTGTTGCAAATGGCAATGGGGATTGAATTCTAATAAAAATGGCTTCGTATGCATTTTAAATAATCATTAAATGATACAGTTTTTTAAATAATTAAAGTACTTCGAATTTTTTCTGATATTTTCAATGTCTTATAATGTCGATGCGCTGAATTTTTTTGACGTATCACGCTTGCCTGTAGCATTTGTTGTTTTGGCTATGAAAGTGGGTGACAGACGGACAGACAGACAGGCGGACTGAACGAATATAATAGCTTCCACTTTTTAAGTTATAAATGTAGTGTGAAAGCTAAAAGAGTAGATGGCAGAAAGGAAGCGTTGCTAACTCACTAAAATAAGTAGTTTTCAGTGCTGTTATGACTTATTGTTTAATTCTCCCGTGGCAGTTCTGACGTTCTGAGTAAACTCCATTATGACTTGGACCATTGTTGCAAGCACTCAATTAGTCTAACTATCTAAGAAAACAACTGATTTTTTTTTATTCAGAACAAAAATGGTACAACTCATTGTTGCGATACTTTGCGTTCACCTAGCCCACGACGTTAATTGACGTTATCTGAAGATAAAATGTTGAAGTTATGAATGCACTTAAGAGGTATGGAGTACCGGTTTTCCGGAAACTCTTCATGTGAGCAAACCACCCGAAAGGAAAAATGGATTTCGTGAATGTTTTAAATATAAATAACGATTGAAAACTCTAAAAATGTCAGACTTGACACTAAACCATTGTGTGCATTTTAAGCCAATAACATGTTACAAGTTGGGATCCGTTACCACGAGTACGTTCATATCGAGTAACGATAAGATCAGGGTGGTCTATACTGCTCCTTGGGTATGCGTCTTCTTAATGTCATGGATACCCCTTAAAGTTTATAGCAAATTTACGTCTAATTTTTTTGAAATCAGCATAAAAAGTATTAACATACAAGCGAGATTGTTACGGAACTTATTACTGCTGTATTGCCTAACCTTAAAATACTGGAATTAATATGATGGGTCAAAAAGTATGTGTATTTGTTATGAGTTTTTTCTAATTAAGAGGTGTGAGAAACCCGTTTTGATTCGGGCAATCGTCTTGCTGTGCAACCCCAACCAAGGATCATTCGCAGGCTGGAGATGGGTAATCTTACGTCTCCTTATACTAACAATAAACTTTAAGTAAAAAACTAAATGACTGGTAATAAAACTAGTAGTAATTTAGCGCCCTTTCTTTGGGTATGTCATAATTGTGCCCACACAGTACTCCCTTCTGATTCGAGAGGAACAATTAATATAGGGTGCTGATGCTGCCTGAAGTGAA
Organism: Oedothorax gibbosus; assembly: GCA_019343175.1. NCBI lineage: Eukaryota > Metazoa > Arthropoda > Arachnida > Araneae > Linyphiidae > Oedothorax > Oedothorax gibbosus. Next base: position 2,812,806 of record CM033272.1, read on the forward strand.
TCTCGACTTTGATGCCTGCGTTGTAGCTTAGGACTTTGCTATGGTTGCTTGAAAAATGACAAAGTGCGTCTTTAGATAGCATCACGTCTGATGTCAACACTGAAGAGGTACGGAGTGACCCGGTTTTGATCTCGGAACCTCTTGCATGTGAGCCCATAGACCCAGCCTCGGCAACCCAGAGTCCACCAAAAGAATCGGCTTTAGAATTTCGTACAACTTCGGCTTTTATACTACAATGACTATTATAATCTAAATGCCTGGTAGTAACGTAATAGTAATTCAACGCCATCTAGCGGGGATAGCTCGTGTGGTGTACCGCCACACACTATAAAAAATCAAAGTTAGTCACATTGGTTCAATATCGACGGCCTTCTTTAAAAAATAATTAACACTATTTTTAGATTTTTGTTAAACACTTTCGGAAACCTAAGTCATTTACAAAAATTCAATAAAAATACTTTGTAAGCTCTTGATGCGTTTTGTTGAAAAAAAAAGAACTTCAATAAATTTCTATGTACGAAAGCTCACTGTTTGGATTGCTGGCTACGGCAGTACCGCAAATGTCGTATGGATGTGGGTAGTCAACAGTCACAGGCACGCACCCAACTGCTGAATACCACTTGTGCATGCGACACTCCTGAACCACGTTCTGGAAAATAGGGCCATATAAATAAATTCACCTCACAGTATTATTTGAATTCATTCGGTGCTATAAAACAAAGCTTTCGTACCAATTGATTGATGGGTCCTCTTCCTCCGTTTTCAATCCACTTTTCCATGTAGTTTGTGCAGCTGGTTTGGTAGGGGCTTGGCAGGAGATGCTTTTCATCCTGTGCCATTGAAACACACCAATGTTAAAGATAATTAGGCGATTTTTGCTGGTGAACTAAAACATCGCTGTTGGAGTCGGACTCTATAATTTTGAAGCGCGATCAAGTGACAAAAAAGATCGAACATTTGAATATTATTATTTTAGACTATAAACTGTCTGCTGCGGTTTGTACTTTGTAAGCTCTTGATGCGTTTTGTAGAAAAAATAGAACTTCAATAAATTTCTATGCTTTTACTGACGGTCAGACGGACAGAAAATATAAGACCGGTTCAGCTGATGTTGTCAGATCTTTAAAAAATGAAACCAAAAATATACTTTAAAATCGGAAGGTTAGAATGAGAGTTTAAACTGTCATTCAAATAAAAAAAAATACTTTTTACAAGGGGACAGTTTTACGGAATTCGGAATCCACCATGTCAAAAACCAATATTTCGTTATCTTTTAAAATTTTGGAATTAAAAAAAATAGATAAAAATAAAAATATATGTTCACCATCGTTATCCTCATTTGGTACACCTTTCCTCCTTTGTAGCTGAATCCTTCCAGGTAGGGACTGGGCAGAAAGTACGGCGAATGTACGGCAATTTGGACGTACGGAGTGGTGGGAAGGTTTTGTTTCCCTATCCACCCAGTAACTTCCGATTTTTCAACCAGGCCAGATGCATTCAAATAGAATTTGAAAGTCATGACTGAAAATCAAGAGGGAGAACATTGTTTTTCTGTTGTATAAGCACACCATTGCAAAACCTAGGACTATTAAAGGGACAGAGAAAAAGAAAACGCTTCAAAATATCGAAAATTAGTTTTTGATATTAATCGCTAAATTGTGAATGAACCAAAAAAAATTATGTAACATGGGAGCGTAGGGAAAGGGCTTAATTTTATCATAACTTTTGTAGCTTGAAATGTCCTTTTTTAAAACACCGATTTTAAACCTTTAGGTATAAGTACTTTTAGGATAACTGGTTAATGTGTGTATCAGAAAATAACTTAAAACAAATATAAATATAAAAACAAATGGTAAAAAATAAACTTCAAGTTTGAAGACAAATTTTTCCAAAGTAATATCTTTCTTTGGTTCACTTACTATTTAAAAAAAAATGTGGTTCACCTTGTTGAATAGACATGTATGCAACAGCACAGAAATTTTCAAACCTCTAAATAAAGTAGATAAAGATAAAAGGGTGCTTGAAAGCTGAAAACTGGTATATGGAATGAAGACAATTGAAGTCGGCAACAGAGTTATATTTAAATCAACTACCATCCTTGGCAACTCCATCCCACCAATTTATATGTGTATTATACCGGTTTAAAGGCACAATTTAGTGAAAAAGCTAAAATGAAAATTTCAAAATTTGAACCATCGTTTTAATCCTGACGAACGTCAGTTAAGCAAATATTATTAAGTTAATTTTTAACAGCCCTCATATATTAAAATAGAGGGCTTGTCGCTCTTTTCGTAAAATAACGTGTTTGTTAAAAAAAATAATAATTAAATTAAATCTGATCGCAAGCTCAGATATTCTGGCGAATGGCTATAACGTAGTAAAAATGCGTACAGGGTAATGGGCTACATAGCCTATACACTCTTTTCTTTTAGGGCGCACCTTGTTACGTTATGTTAACGTAGTAAAAGAGTCCAGTTGGAAAACTGTTGTTAACGTTGTTAGGCTGAATGCTAGTTGAAACACAGATTATAAAGTCATAACCACTACGGTGCGTGAAGCTCTGTTCGTTTGTGATATACAGAGATTATATTCCAAAACTAGTTCTACAGCCGTCACAAAAAAAAGACAGTCAGATTACACTGCTTTCCTTCTGTTATCTCTGAGTCAAAGCATTGACAAATTCTGGCTTAGATTCGTCACCAATTGTGGAAAACTTTGCTACTGAGAATATGAATATATGTAGAACCCAGGAGCCTTTATCAAAATGGCGAACGGTCACACAAGTTGGGATCCGTTACCACTGGAGTATTGATATCGAGTAATTATAGATCGTGGTCTTACTTGCTCCTTTGGGTATGCGGTCTCTCGTTATGTGTGGATGTCCCCACAGAGAATAAATGGTGTAACAAAACTGCGGCAGCTCATCTCTCGTGAAGTACGATCCTATCACAGATTCTAAGCTGAAAAAGAAATATATATATATATATATATATATATATATATATATATATATATATATATATATATATATATATATATATATATATATATATATATATATATATATATATATATATATATATATATATATATATATATATATATATATATATATATATATACACACTGGTATAATCAGCTTCGATTTTTTCTCATTAAGTTGAACTCTTATTTATCGTTAGATGGAAAATTTGAAGATGGAAGAATCCTGTCTTTTCAGATATTCCAAAAAACTCCCCAAAACTATTGTGAAATATATTTACCCTAAATTCTTTACGTTTGCATTCTTAGATGTTTAAAAATTGATTTTAGCTTTTCTTTAACGAATAAAGTTTTTAAAAAAATTATTATTCTAATTTTTTTCAAACCACCGATTTTGCAAACTTAAATTTAGTCCCACTTTTTTGTGACAAAAATTTTCATCTTATTCGTACTTCAAGTAAATAAAACTAACTACATTATAATTTATTTTAAGACTATGTACTTGCAACTTGTCTTTTTTCCGGCGAACTCAATCGTACAGTTCATGTACACTTCTAGATGTACACGAAATCTCACCAGATCTTCTGGTGACAGCTTCTCTGCACTTTCCAGAAACTTGGCGTATCGAATCGACTAAATTAAAATATTGTAAAGAAAATATTATTAATTTTTTTCAAAGTGTCGAATGTCCCGGTACTCACGATTCGTGAATTTATCTTGATTGAAATAATATTCTTTAAAGCGTCAGTTTTATGAATGGTTAAACTCACTCATTATAAAACTAAAAAGTAAAAAAAACCTGACATACTCTGCAATAAATTTTTAAAATGTCCTTTCTTTTCTTCTTAAAACGCAATTTCTTAAAGAGCATATCACATGGAGCTCATTTATTCAACTCCCAACGCAAAATTCATATTATATATTCGCATTCTTAAACTTTTACCCAATTTCGACTTCGTTAAGTTGGACATAGGCTTGCAGAGTTGAATGTAACGTTTTTTGTTGTGACGAAAGTTGAAGAAGACTGAAGTAGGGATAGGTATATATATTCTGGCTTGTGTGCTTGATCAGAGACCCGCTTATGAAGCCTTCGTCAAGTAAGACAGACACAGAAAGAATTTCTTACTGTCACAAAGAAAGGAATATACACCTAGGGCGAAGGTGGGAATCGAACCCGCATCCGTTACAGCGCGCAGATTGCTAGCGTAATGGTGAAAACAACTCGGCCTTCCGGGCCCCTCAGACTGCAGTTACATCCAACTTTTGAGTTTGGCGTTTGAAGATATCTTTGATTTGAGGGTTGGTTGGAGAATTTTCACTCCTTTGATATGCTCTTTAAA